>JAJOOO010080046.1:0-22986 GCA_029582685.1 Solanum piurae
GGAAAATGGCGGTAATTGAATTTGAATTGCATGTGGCCAAAAGTAAACTCGGTCTATTGTAGTGAACGATGAAGAGTTTTTGTACTACTGTCATATACATTTGAATGCATTTGATTTTTTGGAATTTATTGATAGTAGAGATCTTTAAGCAATCACATTCTAAGTATTGGTTGTACAAGACATATTTCTCGAAGTTTATTTGAAATATATAGCTTCGATTTAATTATTAGCTAATTTTGTGCTTTAGGTCACTTGTATATTTAATTATGTGATTATATATTAAATATATGCAAATAAAAATTATTATTATTAAAAATAAAAAATTGTGCCTACAAAATTCTACACAACATTGTCACACTTCAAAAGTGTTGTTGTAGGACGTCCAATGTTATCTTGTAAATAAGAAAAGTTACACTTTATAAGTGTTGCTCTAGATGAGAGATAAAGTTACACGTTATAAGTGTTGCTTTTGATGAGATATAAAAGGCATCGCTTTTTAAGTGTGACCAATAACAAAGCAAAGGCAACACTTTTAAGTGTAGTATTATAAATATAGGTGTCTCTAATTCATCACAACAAAGCGTGCCCTTATACCTCTTTGGCTACGCTTTATAAGTGTAGCCAAAGATGGCGACATTTAAAAAGTGTTGCCTAATGTCAAAGGTTACGCTTCTTTAGGCCACCCCCTAAAAAGTGTTGCTTAAAGTCCAAAAGTGTAGCCTTTTATCAAAGGCCACACTTTTTGCTAGTTTAGGCTACACTTTACTGGGGTGGCCATAGGCCTAAAATGGTGTAGTGGCCCAAAGTTACAGAGCTTGAAGTTGCTGAAGGACAATGCAGAAAGGTGATGAACCAGACCAAAGGGCAGATCGCCGAGTGGATCGGCGATCCCGACTAACTGTGCCGAGTGATCCTTCGCAACACAATTTTTGACACCTTTGAATACTTTTTTGAATTTTTAGTTTAGTATGAAATTTTTAAGTTTTACATTTCAGAACTAAGTTTTAGAACTTAGTTTTTGGATACAATTTTCCTTAGCTTTTGAAGATTTGAAGACTTCCAATTCCAAGAAATTGGAAGTGGATGTTGAAGATTCTTCATCAGGGCCTGCATGCATGAATGCAGGCCCCCCAGGCAATGGGGCGTCAGTACAAAATAATGTACAGAGTATGAAAGGCTGTAAACTAAATGAGCAAGTATCATAATATATCAAAAGCAATCAGGTGAGGAAATCAAATTTTGATAAGCATGCCAACCCACTACTGAATCTAATAAAATACAATAATGATCAAACATCAACCTAACCAAGACCCCATAAGTTCGGTAGGTACAAACAACATACCACCTACTTAGGACCCCATAAGCCCAGAAGGTGACAAATCAATCTACATAACCTTATCGGTAGCCTCTTGTCTTTTTAAGAAGTCACATAGCCCTTTTAGGCAACTATATAGCCCTGTAGGCAGCGCATAGCCCTGTTAGGCAACATCATAGCTCTGTGGGCTGCACGTAGCCCTCTTTTGCATCACATAGCCCTGTAGGCAATACACAACCTTCTTTGGCATCAAAATAGCCCTGCAGTCAACACATAACACTCTTTGGCATCAATATAGCCCCGTGGGCAACACATAGCCCTCTTTGGCAATAACATAGTCCTATTAGACAACATCATAGCCCCCATAGGCAGTTCATAGCTCAACAGCTAACCACAATAGCCCCAAGGGCGACAACAAACAATTAAATAGGTTGAAAACAAGCAATTTAGTTATAAACAATATATATGAATAATGTCCAAGTAGTTCCTAAATTAGGGTTGTTTTAAACAGATTATGAGTCCATAAAATGAGAGTTTATAACCACTCAATCAGCCAACCACTCACAATTACATCTACAACATAACTTACATTAACTACCCTATTATATCACTCCCAAGCTCTAATGAAACATGCCGAACGAAGGGAGTAGCCTTAACATACCTTTTCCTTTATAATTTATGTTGAAGATACCTCTGTCCACACCACTACAACACTAAAGAAAAAGGTAAAATCACTCATTAATTAAGGATAAAAATTACTACGATAATTTGATAATCGATACGGATTCCTATCGTAAACTACAATCCAAGACCTAAGGTATTATAAACTGATAAAACGTGATTCCTACCTTTCTTTAAATGACTAGAACACTTGAATACAATCACTCCACTGGAAAAAAAACCTTATGCCGCAACCTCCACGGAGCTACACCGCTCAATTCACCGTGAAAATTATACCAAAACGACGAGCTCGTGACGTAGGGCAATTTTCAATAAGAGGCCAAGAAGAGATCATGAACAGACAATGATGATTTGAATCTTGTTCAGGCATGAGATTCCTTATGTATCAATAATTTTGTTTAATTATTCTAATTAAGATTATTGTTTCACAAATATAGGCAAGAAGCATCAGGAATGCAACACACCGATCTAAGCTGAAGATGCTTCATCATATTGGTAGCAAACCTATTCAAGAGATTATTTATCAAAAGGTATTGCTAAAAAACTATTTTCCTTGACAAAGTATTTACGAGGTTTGTGTTATTTGACGTGTTTGACTTTGATGTAAAGGGTGGGAAAGAAGGTAATCCACCAGATTTGGCGACTATTTTCTTTGAGACTCGTAAGAAAAATAACAAGCTTGTTGAACCTGAAGCAATTGAAAAACATGTACTTTTGGTAAATTGAATAATTTAATAGCTTGGAATTGTTATGTGTTTTGATAAAAAATGTCCTTTTATATATTTTGTAGGCTCAACTTGAGGAAATAGTTCAAGAAGATCCATCTCTATCTAGTATAGAGATTGTTGAAAAATGTTGTGGACCACAAACTCGTAGCCATGTATTTTGATTTGGGGGTGGAGTAAAGGCGAAAGATTTGAAAGGTGGAACTTCTTCAAAGGCTGAACTATTGTCTGCGCTACGTTCAACTCGAGATGATGATAAATTCTTGAATGAAGAAAACAAATCCTTGAATGAGGAAAACAAATCCTTGAATGATCACTTGTCTACCTTAGAAGATGAAATGAAATCAATAATGAAGATGAAAGAATTCTATGATGCTCAACAATCATATGTACCACCTACAATATTGCTTGTTTCAACTGAATGACAACTATTTTTCTGCTGACCAAGTAAGTAAGAACATAACCAACTTTATTTTATTATAAGAAGGCTTTTAATTTCTGAGATGATAGATTTGTCTCAATAGTCCCTCTACGATGTCCTCATCCTCTGCTAGCTCTTGGTTAAATGTTTTTTTTCAAGACTTGCCTCTTCTTCATTGGTGTCTGCGGGGGTGGCTGTAGATATTTACCATCAGATTAGGACATTCATTAGTAGGACTCAAATTACTTGTTGTTGATGTGGAGGTTGCGCATAATTCTCATACCCGATAAAGTCTGCATAGGACATATTTGGGTCCTGCGTAGGTTGGGCATAACCATAGGCGTCATATCCTTGTTTGGATAACTTCTGCCATAAAATTGCCAGCATGTTAGTTTCGTTATCACTGAATTTGACTGGCATCAAAGTTACCAACGAAAATCTGCAATTAAAGTTATTAGATATGAGTACAGTTTGAGAGAAACATTGAATGTTGATATAAAGAAATGTATCGGCTATCGTATTAGTAGGGTCATCCTCATTTTGATTTCTAGTACTTTGATATAAAGTTGCACATGAAAGAACAAAGGTGAGGGTGGTTAGCATAGATGTATGTGGTATGAAACATATCAAGTAGCTCACTGTGGTATGAATTGGCCTATTCTGAGGCCAAATGGAGGATTAAAAAAGGTGATAGAGCATGGCAAATAGGTTTTGTCTTAGGTTTCAAATGTAACAGTGTTGTTTGGCATTCCCTACAAACTATTATTCCTAAGGATCTGGAGAAAAATCCATGAACTGATGAGATTCAAGACTTCCAGTTCATGTTCATGCAGTGATGCCTCTTTAATTTCTAGTTGAATGTTTTATTAATTCCTCTAATTGTATGTCCAATGGGATAGTTAGCTCCCCCGAATTATTGTTCTATCCAATAAGTTCTATTGTGGTTTATACAAAGGCGGTTCAATCAAACTTTGCATTCCATATTAAACACACAAAGTCTGATCATCCGGAAATAAAAGTAAAATCAACATATTTGTCTGCATTATTGTCTGCATTGTTTGGGGGGACTTGGGAGGGTTGGTATGGGGATGGGAATACACAAGACCTATTTCTGGACAATGCAAAATTACTGTCTGCATTAGCCCTGTTATAATTTTCAAGATTATGTTTATTTCAGATGAGATTTCTGCCCTGTTTTTTTGTTCATTGCAGTTGTGTTTCCCGAACTTATTTTTCATTCTTGCTCATCTCTAAAGCTATTGAGTCTATTTGTTTTCATTATCTAACAGATGTTATATATATATTTAGTTGTAAATCTTTAACAGAGATATTAGATTCTCGGTCAATGCATCTCAATGTTTTTCTAATGGATTTTTTTCTTATTTTATTGCAGCTTTTGCTGATGTTTCTGTATAACTCTCGATAAAGATTGGAACTTTTAATTTTTTGCCTAGCTTTGGTTCATTCTTCTATGCAAGATACAAGTTTAGAAGAAGATGAATTAGCTCACTTTTAGATTGCTACAAATTTAATGCAAAACTTGTTGCCATAGTCTAACTCGGATATTAGATATGTTTTTTGGTTAAGCAAACGTTGAAACATATATCATGGATGTCAACTAGATTACCATAATTAATTGTTTTCTTTACATATATCTTATTGTTTCTGTCTCTTCTCTATATATATCATATTTTCGTAGCGAAATCTTTAGTAGCAATTCGATATTTGTTGAAATGTATTAGTGTTCCATCTAGGACAAAAATTATGCTGGTCTCTAAAGGCCAATTATGACCAGCTTTGTTGCTCATCTCTAATGCTATTTTAGGATGGGGTTGTTGATAGTTGCCAAAGCTATTCTAGGACAAGATAGTTCTCGTCATTAAAGAAATTCTAAGGCCAGGTCTTTAATGGTCGCTAGAGATTACTAGGACCAGATCTATATCGTCTCTAAAGATTATTACGACTAGTTTTTAGTGGTCCCTATAGAGTTTTACCGACCGGAAAAACATATTTCCCAAAATATATTTGATCTATTTGAGACCAAAATAACGTCCCTAAAGATATTGTCGCGACCAGATTGGATCCCCGTCCCAAAAAGCTTTAACGACTGGTTTCTTTGTCCCGTCATTATTGGGCGATAGCAAAGGAAGCGTTTAGGACGGGTGGCGACTAGATTTTTTAGGTCTGAAATGCTTATTAGGGACCAGATTTCAACTTTCAGGGACCATATTTCCCTTCCTTAGAGACTGTTTTTCTTGTAGTAAGGTCTGATGAAGCACTTATCTAGAAAGTCTTTCAACTGCTCCTTCAATTCCTTAAGCTCAGCTGGAGCCATTCTGTAAGGAGGAATATAGATAGGCTAGGTATCTGGAAGGAGATCAATTTCAAAGTCGATTTTCCTATCGGGAGGAACTCCGGGAAGATCTTTTGGAAACATTTCTGGGAACTCACTAACCACTGGAATTGACTCAAGAGTTGGGGTTTCGGAGCTTGAATCCTTAACTTGAACTAGATGTTAGAGATAACCCTTCAAGATCATCTTTCTGGCCTTAAGTTAATAAATGAATCGACCCACAGGTGCTAAGCTACTACCCTCCAATCTAAGATTGGTTCGTCTGAAAACTGAAAATGAACAATCCTAGTTCTACAATCGACTGAGGCATAATAGGAATGTAACCAATCAATGCCTAGAATGACATCGAAGTCTACCATTTCTAACTCTACAAGATATGCTGAGGTGACTATCGAAGAGACTATGACAGGGCAATTTCTATATACCCATATAGCTATAACTGGGTCACCGACTGGAGTAGAGAAGGGTTCTGAGAGTTTTTTTGGACTAACATCAAACTTAACTGCTATATAAGGAGTTACAAAGATTAGAGTAGCCCCTGGATCTAACAAAGCATAAATATCGAGATCAAAGACTGGTAACACTACATCAGGAGAATCTTCTTGATACTGGCGAGCCTGAAGAGCATAGAGCCTGTTCTGGCGCTGTCCGCCACCTGTACCAGATGAGTTACACTACTGAAGTTGTGGACTAAGCTCTACCATTGTCTCTTTGACCCTGTTTAGAAGGAAAATCTCTCAACCTGTGACCAGACTAACCACACCCAAAACATCCTTCCTTTCCCTCAAGGTCGTCACCCGTATGCTTCTTACCATACTTAGGGCAAGTTGGGTAGGTTTTGGTTCCTGAAACACTTCCCTGATACATAGAGCCTGATGCACTACCTTTATGATCTTGTCTGAACTTAGAGGATGGAACACTAGCTGATGAAGGTGCTGGAGTTGAAACTTTCTGCTGACCTTGAGAGCAATTTCCACCACCCAATTTCTGCTGAGAGTAGTCAGAGTTTCGGTGATGTCCTTCTTGTTCTCTAAGCTTATCACCCTCAACCTACTGAGCATGAGTCATAAGCCTAGAGATGCTCATATTTTCCAGCAACATAGCATTTCTACACTCTGTCTTCACCCAGTCTGACACTCTATATAGAAAGTTATTCATCTGAGCCCTATAATCAGCAACCATGTGAGGATCTACCTGGAGAGTTGGGTAAACTTTAGCCCATACTCTTGGACTGTCATTCTACCTTTCCTTAAGTTCATAAAATACTCAGTTTTCACCTCCCTTAGCTGTCGTCAGAAAAATCTGTCTAGGATGGTCTCACTAAAGAAATCCGAAGTGATAGGAGTTGCATCTGTACCACTGTTCTCCTTCCACTGAGTATATCAGATATGAGCTATATCTTTAAGTTGGTAAGATGCTAACTCAACCTGATCATTACCAGTTACCTACATCACTTCAAAGATCTTCTTGACCTCATCAATAAAGCTTTGGGGATCCTCACCTATCTGCGATCCTAAGAACTCTGACGAATTCATCCTAAAAAAATCTTGCACTCTGGCTGCAGCCGACCCAACATTAGCATTTGCCGGAGCTGGAGCCCACTGATTGTTCTTGTTGGTGGTGCTTTGAGCCAACATCTGAATGGCGTTCTAGAATTCTGCATTCGAAACTTCTTGATCTGGGACTGGAGGAGTTGCGTTTGCGTTCCTGGCATTCGCATTACTAGCATTAGCTCTACGAGGAGACATGATCAATTAAACGTAGAACGTCGAGTTAGAATGGAATTAGATCATACCTTACATACGATAAGATTAACAAGAAAATGAAAATTTTCCTAGTACACTTCGTAGCCTCCCTCTCATTAGATGTGGTGCACTTCACACCCATGAAAAGAACTCTACTTAGTGCGGCTTTTCAGACATCCTAGGAATCTTCAACCTAGAGACCTGATACCAAGTTTGTCATGCCTTGAGCTACCCCCAAGACGCAGACACGGGACCTAGGATCACAAGTAACCCCAAGCTAACCCTTTTGGCATAATTATGAGAATGCTAAAGATAAACTGAGAAATAAAACTATTGTGGAATCTAATAATAAGTAAATCTTAAATGATAGGGAATACCCATCTACTAAAACTGAATATCAAATCCGAGAGTTTACTACAAAAGAAACATCATACTCAAATACTAAGCTGAATCTAATATCGAAGAATGAGGACTCACAACTGATGTTGCTGAACTGGAGATCGGGAACCGATCTAAGCGTGATTTGGATGCTCAGAATTTGAACCTACATCACAAGAAAATGTAGCGCAGAGTATGAGTCGGTACTTGAAAGGTACTAAGCATGCAGGATAGACTAAAGCTGAAATAAACATATAACTGAACAAGCAATAAAGCAAAAGCATAATCTGAACATGATATAGATACTGAGCTAACTGAATGCAATGACCAAATTATAACATGTTGAGACTGAATACTGAACTGTACTGAAATGTGGTCAATGCAACGGAATTTGACTGAAATGTGGGAGCTACTAATAACCGATAATAAAACCACATGAGCTAAATGTGGATTCTGATGTATACGCCCCATTGAGAGAACCTAATAAACCAGACCAAAGGTATAGAGGCATGCTGGCGTGATCACTAAAATGATGCCCATAGAGGGGACCTACAACCTACGTGGCTCATAGTTCTAGGACTATATGGGTGACTGACCCTAGTCTAACTCGGTATTATGCTACTCCCAATGTATTAAGTGATTAACACATTATGACTGAATTACTGTGATATACTAGATAGCTCAAAATGACATGCAAACTGAGAATGCACATAAATAACTGATATTGACACATTTAAAACTAAGGCATCTATATCTGAAATAACTGAAATATCTAGCCTAGCATGTGTAATTCAATAACTAAAGAGCTACATAGCTAGGGTTCTGAAATTCATGCAATAGACTGAATATTAACATACTTATCTGATTTGGATCATTCTAACAGCTAAGAACCCAATAATTTTAATCATTCAAGAAACCCTAGGTCTAGTCATAATAAGGGAATCAAGAAACTGACTCAAAACTAGGGACCTAATGGGTGAAACGAATGCACTAGTGAAATCCCACATACTTGGTGACGAATTCCATGGAGAAATCTTTCGATTCGGGGCTGGAACTAATGGAATCTTGGTGCGTTCTTGAACTAGGGTTCTTGACATCGTTTCTCCTCTCAAGCTCTAATTTTCTAAGTTTTGATTACTAATTTTGACTAAGGTAAGTTCTAGTTATGTTTCTAGACTTAAAATGACTAAAACCTCATAATTTAGGGTCTACACGACATAGTTTAGGGGTCCAACGCATAGGGAAAAGACCAAAATAACCCTGACTTAAAAGTTTTCGGAACCAACCGACGGACCTAGTCCACAGACCGTGGTCCACCCTACGGTCCGTCCTGGTCAGCCATCATTTGGATCAGAGGATGGGTTCTGCGGACCACGTTTCATGAACCTGGTCCATGGACGGTGGTTCAACCTACGGTCCGTAGGTCTTGGCCGTGGGTTGGGGTTTTTTTTCTTCTGCGGACAATGTTCCACGTACCTGGTCCACAGGTCGTGGTCCTACCTACGATTGAGGTTTTCTAGAGTTATTTTCTATGGACCACGTTCCACGGACGGTGGTTCAACATACGATCTGTAGGTGGCCTCCGTAGGCCACCTACACTTTTGGAAATATGCATTCTAGTCTATCTACGATAGGGGTGTTACAGTTGGTCCATCCACGGTCCATCGGTCTGGTCCGTCGGTTGGCCCGACAACTTTTAAGTAAGCCATCCTTTGGTCTTTTCCTTATGTGTTGGACCCATATACTACGTCGTTTAACCCCTAAAATACCTAGTTTTGGTTAGTTTTATCCTAGTAACTTAATTAGAACTTACCCTAGTCAACTCATTCTCCAAAATTTCATCAAGTTGAACAAAACGAAGGAGAAATAGTCGACCAATCCCTAGTCCAAGAATGCAGTACGTTTTCATCAGTTTCAGCCTCAAAATCAAAATATTTCTCCATGAATTTCATCACCACGTATGTCGGATTTCACTAGTGGGTTCCTTTCACCCCTTAGGTCCCTAGAATTCAATCAGATTCTTGATTCCCTTCGTATTATCTAGACCTAGGATTTTCTAGAATTTCAGTAGATTATTATGAATTAGGTACTTTAAATGTTCCTAATCAGATTATCATGTAGTAGTATCGTTTTTGCCTAGATTCATTCATAAATTCAGAACTCTAGCTATGTAGTTCTTTTAGTTCATGAATTACACATGCTATGTCAGTTGTTTCAGTTATACATGCCTCAGATTCGAATGTTCCATTATTAGTACATTAATGTTGCATTGTCAATTAGCATGTCAGCATTTTGAGCTATTTAGTATTACAAAAATTCAGTCATAAATTGTTAATTACATAATCAAATGGGAGTAGCTGATTATCGAGTGGACTAGGGTCAGTCACCCTCAAGTCCCAGAACTATGTACCCTCGTAGGTTTATAAGTCCCCTCTGTAGGCATTACATTTTAGTGATCACACCAGTCATGCCTCTATACCTCTAGAAAGGTATATTGGGTCCTCTCGATGGGGCGTATACATCGGACTCCATATTTAGCTCATGTGGTTTTATGTCGGTTATTAGTATCTCCCACAGTCAGATTCTATTGCATTGACCATGTTATCAATTACAGCCAAATTTCGGTCTCACCATGTTACATACTTGGTCATTCGATTCAGTTATTTCATGTTCAGTATTCTCAGTATATTATCATGCTTATGTCTTATCATTGCTCAGATATATGTTTGTTCATTTATATTCATTATTCAGCTTTAATCTATCATGCATGCTTAGTGCCTCTCAAGTACTGACGCATACTCTGCGCTACTTCTTCTCGTGATGTAGGTTCAGGTCCTCATCTTCCATAACACGCATAGATCGGTTCCTGATCTTCATCTCAGCAGTATCAGTGGTGAGTCCTCATTCTATGATGACGACATGCATATTTCTTTTGCCTTTACTCTTTCGTTTCAGTTTTGTAAGATTTAGCTAGGGTATGTCCCAGTACTTCTAGTCAGTTAGAGGGTTATTTCAGACAGAGTTAGTTTAAGCTTTAGTATTTGATTTTGACTTTTCAGTTGTTGTTTAAACTCTCAGTTTTCATTTAAACTCTCAGTTTTCATGTATTCAAATAGGTATGGGTATTCCCTATCATTTTAGTTTATCTCATCATTTAGCTTCCGCATAGAACTTTATTAATTGATTTATCTTTAAGTATGCTTATGATATGCCAATAGGGTTAGCTTGGCGTCACTCATGATCCTAGGTCTCATTTCTGCTTCCTAGGGTTAGCTTCGGAGCGTGATAAACTAACAAACTTGGTATCATAGCATTAGGTTTAAGTGCCCTAGGATGTCTGAAAAGTCACACTAAGTAGCATCTTTTACATGGGTGTGAAGTGCACCACATCTAATGAGAAGGAGGCTACGAAGTGTTTTAGGAAAAACTTCACTCTCTTGATATTATTATCGAGCGTAAGGTATGATCTACTTTCTCGTTTCTAACTCGACGTTATGCACTTTAAGATCATGCCTCCTCGTAGAGTTTATGGAAGGAATGTGAATGCCCGCAGTGCTAACGCATCTCCTCCAGTCCCAGATCAGGATGTTTCGAATGCAGTGTTCCGAAATGCTATTAAACTTTTGGCTTAGAGTGTGACCAACCAAAACAATCAGAAGGTTCCAGTTCCTGCAAATGCTAGTGGTGGATCCATGGCAGCAAGGGTTCGTGATTTTGTTAGGATGAATCCGCCTAAGTTCTTAGGATCGTAGATTGGTGAGGATCCCCAAAACTTCATCGATGAGGTCAATAAGATATTTGGAGTGATGCAAGTGACTGGTAATGATAGGGTAGAGTTAGCATCCTACCAGCTTAAGGATGTATCTCACATCTGGTATACGCAATAGAAAGAAAACAAGGGTGCAGATGCAACTCTTATCACTTGGGAGTGCTTTAGTGAGACTTTTATGGATAGGTTCTTCCCAATAGAGTTGAAGGAGGCAAAAGCTCAGGAGTTCATGTATTTGAGGCAAGGTAACATAACAGTCCAAGAGTATAGACTCAAATTCATCCAACTCTCCAGGTATGATCCTAACATGGTAAAGGATTCCAGCGCTCAAATGAACAAGTTTCTATATGGGGTATTCGACTTAGCAAAAATAGAATATAGGAATGCTATGTTGCTGGAAAATATAAACATCTCTAGGCTTATAACTCATGCTCAGCAGGTTTAGGGAGATAAGCTTAGGAAACATGCTAAGGAGTACAAAAAGGCTAGAATAAGCAACGATGATTATTCTCAATAGAAATAAGGTGGTGTAAATTGCTTGCAGTTTTAGCTAAAGTCTTCAGCCCCAGCACCTTCATGAGCTAGTATTCAATCTTCCAAATTTTGACAGGATCAGAGAGGTAGGGCATCTGACTCTAAGTCTCAGGGGTTTCAAGCACCAGAACCAACCCAACTTGTCCAAAGTGTGGTAAGAACCATCTGGGCGAGTGTCTTACATGAATGGAATGATGCTTTTGGTGTGGTCAGTTTGGTCACAGGTTGAGAGACTGTCCTTCTAGTAACTTTAGTCTTAGTATCATGTTCCTTCAGTTAAACTTGCATTTTCAGCATATTTGCATGTTCTTGGAAATTTGTTTAGTAAGTTATCAATTTCACGTATTTAGTGGTAGGGTTTGCGGCTCTTTCCCTCCATACTCAACTAGTTTAGACTCCATTTGAGGATGAATGGTCCCAAGGGGGAGATAATGTAACACCCCGTATATCAGAAAGACAAAAATGAAGATTTTCTGAAGTTGCAGGCGCCACCAACAGAGGCCACCTACGGACCATAGGGTGACCCACGGACCGTAGGTGGGGTCTGTGGTTGTGGAATAATGTTGTGAAAATACAAAGAAAATGGGGTTTCCAACAGTCCATGGAAGATGAATAATGGTATGACTTGTAAGAACTGATGAAAAATGATGAAGAATAGGAAAGGAAGTGTTGTTCACACCACATTTCATGAGGATTACAACATATGAGCCTAAATGACCATACCTTTGCACTCAACCCCATTACAATCCTTGAAAAGACCTTTTTGATCTTAAATAAGGTGAACCAAAAGTCAATGGGAAATAAGGGAAAACCTATGGGTGAAAATCATACATTGTGTTCATCTTTGTGAGTGTGAGCGTTGCATTTGATTTCGAAACTTTAAATTGCTGAATCATTGTGTGTGAATATGGAATCTTTGTTTGTGTGAGGGCATTTGATCACCTTTTTTTAGCTTGAGCTTGCATTTAAAGCAAGTAATGTGAGCCTGAGATTCTTTGGTAATGGTGAGTCACAACTTGAATCTTAGAGTGCACAATTGATCCTTGCATGAGTAAGTTGAGTTTTCTTGTGTGCATTCATGATTGAGTCTTGTGTATCACTGTTTGAGACATCCTTTTTGTACTGCTAAACTTGAGTTTTCCTTGTGGACAAGAAAAAATTTAAGTTTGGAGTGTTGATGAATGCACGATTTAGACTCATTTAGGGCTTTATTTTAATAGATTTAGTGTCCTCGAATGCATATTTTGTTTCAATAACTGATGTAAATCCTTAAATTTTAGGTATTTGGACTTAGGGACAAAGCATTGACACTATTGAGCAAAAAAGAACAAGGCAGCTGAAAGATTGAAGAAAAGAGGCCTGATGATCGACTAACCCATTAGGCGAGTCGCCGAATGGCGTTGGACTTGCCTAATGTTTCAGTGTGCCAAACCATGATGGAGAAAATCAAGTCGGTGCTAGAAAGGAGCAGTCGGTGAGTCGTCGAACTGTTTCGCGATGCAATGCCTTATCGCTGAAAGGTACAGGACCTCAAGGATGATGAAGGCAAAAGAAAAATTGTTATACAAATGACCAAAGGGTGGATCGGCGATCCCGACTTGTTGCGCCTAATGGTCCTTCGCATCACAATTTTTGACAACTATAAATACTTGTTTGAATATTTAACTTAGTATCTGATCTTTATGCAATTTTTATAATATCATAGTTTTATTCAGTTTTAGAACTTAGAACTTTTTTTGGAGACATAGTTCCTTAGCTTTGAAGATTTGAAGATTTCCATTTCTAAGAAATTGGAAGTGGTTATTGAAGATTCTTCATCTTAGACATTTGTAAAGACAATATTAATCGTACCCAATTGATTGAAACACATTTAGGTATCAATTTCTATCTTTTTACTATGTCTAGAAAAAATCCCAATTCTTGGGGTGTGATTATGTGATTATAGGTTGAATTAACGGCTGGGTATTGCTAATTGATAGTTTATTTGTTGTTTAAAAGTGATTTTTTTCAGTAGTTATGGTTGAAATTAATGGGTTGTAGTTGCAAATACTATCCTAACTTCATATTTTTGGCTTGCTCGAGAGAGAAGTTTTAAAATCAAAATTACTGAATCGATGGTCAGTGGGTATTGGGTTGTCATGGGTTCATCTCAAAAGAGTGAACCCTAAACCCTTTTCTACACATTCAGCTTGAGAGAGTGAATGGACAAAAGCGAAGGTTATGCTTCATTGCGGCTTATTGGTGTTCGAGAGAAACTAATTTGATTCGAGGGTAAATTGTTCGAGAGAAAGTTTACCCCCACTAAAGTCTAACTGATTCACTAATTTGCAATGGTTTACTATTAATTGTAATTACCGGGTTGTTTACCTTAGCCCATAATCCTATAACATCCCAAGAATCCCGTCTCCATACTCGTATTTCCATATTATTTGTTGTTTTTAGTTGCTAGTTGACTACAAACCCCCCCCCCCTCTTTGATATTTGACACTTGTGTCAACACTTAAATTTATCATGTTTTTTCTTCGTAAATATTTTTAGCTATGATTGATTTGAGCATATTTATTCTTTTCTACTGATTCTTGAATACGAACCGCTCCCTTGGGACTCGACCCCAACTCACTAGTTGGGTTATATTACTATTGAATGAACGATGATGCTTAGAATTTGATGAAACATCTTTGATAGCGTTTCTTTATCGAACCTAAATGATGACGTCGCACCAGAATTGTTATTTTGTGCTCCCACACTACCATGTCCATGACCCTTTCCATCTCGCCCATCTTAACCTCGTCCCATGAATTGCAATTAAACATAGTATCAGGGGAAAACTTTTTGATGACAGTTTACGCTGGTGTTATGAAGTAGTTAGAAATATCACTCTAGGTAAGGATAGTGTATGTGTACACACTACACTCTCTAAATCCTATTTTGTTGGCACGTGCTTATAATAAATCAACTTTTACGGTATAAATTTCAATTTTACCGTCATTACAAACCTCAAATACACACAAAAACAAAATTCAGAAGAATACAATACCTAAAGTATAATGGATCATTAGAAGCCTCAAGAGTGAGTCCATAAGTGAAGTGTTTTACCAAAATAACTAAAAAACGAAGGAATAATTATTCAACAAGATAATAACAAGTAAGTGAAGTGTTTTACCAAAATAACTTTACTAATTTAAAATTAATAGTTGAAGATTAAAGCACGAGTGAGTAAAATTAGTTTTGCGTGTTACTGTTAAAGGGGAGAACGAAGACTTGATAGAGCAATTGTTAAGAATCAGGTAAGGTCAATTCAATGCTACGGTTATAAAATCAGTGATTCAATATAACAACACAATCAGATGTCTTTAGACAACAAAGTTGCAAGCAATACAGTACCAACTACATAGACTATAAGTAAAATAGTGATTTGAGCCTAGAAATCCCATGACACCCATGTTTAAATAAATGAGCAAGGAAGAATTGATCAATAATAGTAATTCATGAGCTAATTAGATGAGAGACATTTTATTGGAATTCACACAATGAATAGGTTAATTATAGTATAACTGATCTAATTATAGGTACTTATATACTCTCCGGAAGCATTTTCTGAACAAAGTTAAATTAAGTATCAAGTAACATTTGAAGTTGAAATCGGGATGTCTTTTTTCCAAATATTTGGGATGTATAAGTTGGAAGTGCATTTAAACATCTCATAAATAAAACTAATATTTCATTCTTTTTCGGATTGATGTAACACCCCGCTACTATAAATATTTGAATTAGAAAGAAACCGTTTTTAAAAATAATCAAATTTGTAAAGTTTGACAAAGTTAAGCCAAGTATGAGTTTTGGGTCAACTTCAAACGACCATAACTCCTAGCTCAGGATGAGTTAGGTTTGATAAAAGATACCATAGGAAATATATTTGAATTATATTTCCAACGCCACTGAGTTTGATCAGTTTTGAGTTCGTATGAGGGAGATATGCCTGTTTGAAGTTGGGTTGTCTAGATAAGAAAAGTCAAAACTGGATTTTAGAAGGGTATTAGGGTCTTTTAACTACCTAATTAATTAAATTCGTTATTTGTAATTAAGTTGGGGTCTCAATTGATTGGATTCAGTTTACACTTCATAAATATAAGTTAGGGTTTTGAGAGAAGAGAAAAGAAGAGGAGAAAAGAGGAGAAGAGGCTTGGAATCGTCGAGTTCTTGAAGAATTACTTGAGGATTTTGCCAAGGGTTGACCCCTACGAGGTATGTGAGATCACATAGTGTTTGGTTAGTTAACCCACGCGCCAGTCATGATTTTATTCAGCGAAATTGTGTTCTTGAAATTATAGAAATTGTGTCTTTGAAAGTATAGAAATTGAGTTCTTGATGGATTTGTTTGAAGTTTCTATTGGGTTCTTGATTTTTGAAGTTGTTGAGAAGTACTTGATTTAAATTCATAAAATTAATTGTCGTTTTGAGTATATTATTGCATATTTTGGTTATGTATTCAAAGTTAAGTGTTTGCGGAAAGAACCAATTGAATCTAGAGGGTTTAGTGTTGAAAAACGAGCAAGAAAAATCAGGGATTTCCTGGGCAGGGGTCTAGGACGCCGCGCTAGCAAGAGAACCCCACTTTATATTATGTAGTTTGGACTCTGGGGCGCTGCGCCAGCCTGTGCACCCCATCCCCAGTTCTGAAGTTTAAGCTGTGGCGCCCCGCGCCACTTAGAGCGCCAAGGACACAATGTCTTCTACCCTTTCCAACTTCTTTTCATACAAGTTCCCTTGAGACGTACCTATGTATTCTGGTTGATTTCTACACTCTAAGGTATGTCTAAACAACATGAAATCACTCATACATGAGATCATGAGCCTTGAATCCATAATTCAATTCAAGAAAACTTAAGAGTCAAGTTAGGAGAAGTTCATAGAGTTTTCCAAAAGTCTTCTACAAACGTTTCAACTTTGTTTTAAGACTTGAGTTTTGAGTTGAGTAAAGAGTAAATATTGAAGTTCATTTCTTCAAAAGAGTATATCGGGACTATGTACTCCCAAAGAGTAAAATGTTTTCATATTTAAAAAATAAAGGAAACTGAGATTTCCAAAAGAGCCTTTGAGCTAATTTTTAAGTAAAGATTTCATAATCAAGCAAGAGGGGAAACTTTGATTTCCATGAGAGCCTTTGAGCTAAGTTTTGAGCAATTATATCAAAACACAGAAAGAAGTTATGTGTTTAAATATAAGAGCTACTATTATATTCTGGGAGTAGTATTGAGAACCGATATGGGGGAGAGTTCAGACAACTCCCAGCCCCCATAAACCATGTAGCAATCATGGGTAGAAAAGGCTCATACATTTTAGATGATTCCTTAGTGTTTTTTAGTATAGACTAGTGGATCCACTTGGTAGTCAGGTTCTATACCCTCGACAGGGTATAGGATGGCCCTAGCAGCGTGAAGCAAAATGTTGTATCATCACAATATCTCTTAAGTGATGATTGTTGGTTAGAGAAACTCCCACATAAGTATTTTGTATTATTATATACACAGAGTTACTTGTATTATTATATACATCCAGAGTTTATGTTGTATCTTTGTATACATGCAGAGTTACTATTGTATTTCTAATACACAGAGTTGTTATCCATTTTTAAAAGCTTTTCTCTATACTGCATTCGTATTCTTGCCTTATATTGAAATGAGTTAAGTTGAGCCCATGTATGTTCTTTCAGTTCCTTTCAAGCTTACGTCTTGTTTTAGTATTCCGCTCGCATGCTCGTACATTCAATGTACTGATGCCATTTGGCCTGCATCGTTGTTATAATGCTGACACAGGTAACCAGGATCAACATCTAGAGCTTCGTTGATCCAGTTGAGAATTCAGAGTCTTGTGGTGAGCCTCCTTGCTTTCCGGAGGATCCCTACTTACATGTCTTTAGTAGTTTTCAGTTGTTAGGATGATCGGGGTTCTTGTCCCGACATCCCTCCCAGTTTTAGAGGATTCATAGATAGACAGTTAATTAGTTAGTCCATTCATCATTATCTTGTCATTGGCTTATGTTGATCTTGACTTGCTTTTTTGTCTAAGTTGAATGTGATTTCTTAACATTCTCAATATATCTATTAAGACAGTTTAGCATGATTGTATTTTAATACTTTATTTATCATGAGTTAAGTCTTCTGCTAAGACTTAAACCAGACCAAGGGTTCACTTGGGGCCAGCAATGATTCTCGAGTGCCAGTCCCACCCATGGTGTAGGCTCAGGGCGTGACAATTGACTAGGAAGAAAAGTGTTTCATGTTATAATCTCGGATAGAGAGGGAATAATTATATAATGATTAAATGTAGACATAGGCCACAATAGTTCTCAGCATTTAGCAGGAAATATATTCCCTTAATGCTGATAGAACTAATAACCATATAATAAGAATTAGGAATACTAAAACAAAAAACTATAAGCCTAATGTACTTGATAAATCTTAACTCAACAAATGAAGAGTAAGAGCCGAAATTATAAAACAAATTCATCATGATGCATGAATCTTTCATCATTATAAAAGTGTTCAAGCATTTTATGGGAAGAATAAAATGGAATCTATACCACATGAGTAAAGATAAATAAGACATACATATAAATCAAGTGTTTGAGGCAGTCACCATGCTGAAGATTATCTTTCTTCTTTCTTTTCTTAATAATTAGTGGCATGACCGATCAATTATGTAAAGTTTTATAGATTGATTAAATGTTCATTCATTATCGATGAAGAAAGAAGCAGGAGGAATGACTCTCAATGTTGTCAGTGTGATTCTATGCAATTTGATGAATTTGACAAATTTGTCATGGGCAAAGAACAATTTGACGAATCCAATTTTGTCTGACAACTTAATTCATCTCTAGAAATCGTAGGTTGCATTAATTCAAGAAATTATGGATGAATCCCAGTATTGGATATCGTACATATATTAGATTACATGATATTCACCCCACGTGTGGTTCAAAATGCTTGATTGACACAAGATTTGAAAATTTTCATAAGTTATTCCAGTGTCGAATTATGAAGAAACCAAGAGCTTGGAAATGTCATAAGTAGAGGATTCTAGTAATACAACTATGTTTTTAATATCAAACCGTGGATCACGAATCTACTCCAATAGAGTAGAGCGAGCCTCAATGCAAACTAGAACCCTCTTGGGATCGGAGACATGAAGAAGAACCAACCTATTTTCTAAGGATTGCATGTCCAATTCCAAAGGTCACTCCAAAATTGAAAGGAAAGCTAGACTACCAATATGGGTACAATATAGCTCAATGCATCTTCTACCAAAATTGCCTTTCTTGGATTGTATATGATAGAGAGGTGATAGTTCTTCAGAAGCTCAATCCATGTATATTGCCTCGAATTAAGGTCCTTTTGGCTCAAACTCTGCAGAAGAACCATGTGATCTGTGACGATCTCACCATAAAGCTTGTGTCATGATAGCACCCACTATAATCCACCAATAGGTAAGTCAACCCATAGCTCGAACATTGAGTAACAGGAATATACGGTAGATGTAATCAAATAGCATAAATTAAAGGAAACACATAATATAATTTAAATGAAACAAGGGAAGATAAGAATGGAAACTAACATATATATGAAAACAACAGATCAAACCATTAATCGAATAGTTACATGTTGAGAGCTACTATAAATGAGTACAAGTCCCCAAAGTGGACCGATGTAATGACCTCTAGGTTAGTTCTCTATTTATTCTTTGTGTTCGTTAAATAGAGTGTTTCTATACCGCCAAGTCATTTATGACTTGCTGCGATTGATAGTTTGATCACCTGTCCTTTGTTTGGTTTTGTGCGAGTGTTAGTATTTGGAGCTTTAGAACCTTGAATAGTCAGTTTTGATTAAAAGTTCAAGAAGATAACTTTATGATTCAATTCTGATAATTCCGTTTGCTCTACAAGTGTTACGTTAGGCTATTATCATGTTTGGAATTACTTTCAAGGTTGTCAGTGTGATTCTATGCAATTACGTATTTTAACTTTCAAGTGAAGGCCTATGTTTGACTTTAGTCAACCTTCTAAATAAACTAGATCAGATGAGAATTCAGTTAGTGCCATTAGCTCTAAAATGTTAACTTTGGTCTAGATTAACCCTTCATTTGGTTCTCAAGCCTTTTGCGCTGATTCTGATCGCCCTCGTAGATTTTTGCTTAAAATGGGGTTGGGTGTGGGACCCATATTCTGTTAAGATGACCTCGTATGAAAGTTTTAACTACTCCATTGAGTTTGCAATGTTGAATTTGAGTGGTTGAAATATCTTGTTTGCGTGTATGGGGTTCCAAACTAATCTCGAACCCCTAAGTAAAGTTGGGGGGACTTTGCTAAAATATTTGGTGCCTGAGTTCTTGTGTGACTGATTTTGGCCCTGGGTTCACTTAAGAGAATGAAGCCTACTAGGTACCTTTGTTTTAGATTGTTTTTACCTTTCTTGCTTAGTCGACATGTGAGGCATACTAGGTACCTTTGTTTTGGTAATCGTCCTACACTCCATATCTTTTCGTGATGGAGGTTCAAATACCAACTACCAACGGTGATCGTTCTTCCATCTTTTGCAGCATTGGCATATCGAAGACGAGGGTGAGCACTTGGCATCGTGGATCATCTTATCTCCTTCTATATATGTTAGATAGTGTTTTGCCTCTTCGATGGCTTGTTGTGGTCAACTTTTAGAACTTGTATTTGCTCATATTACACAGCTCTAAACTCGTGACTTCAAGGTTTTGGGAGGGGTTCAATTAAATATAGTTTTTATTTGCTTCCATTTCTATCATATTTTTACTACTACTGTTATTTTTGTTTGGTACTGTCCTTATACCCATTACTTGTCATTTTGGGTTACAATTGGCTTACACACTTGTGGGTTATAGTAGGTGACATCATGATTCAAGGAATTGGGTCGTGACAACTAAAATAAACAGACGTGTCACGAATGCAAAAGACATTTCAAACAATACGGAAGGAAACAATTATGATCAAGAATGACATAAGCTCACCCTCAAATGCAGTCTTCCTACAATTGGCAGGATACCGACACATGTATGTGGTGCTCAGATATACATCACAAAAGAAAATATAGAGTATAGTATAAGTACCAAAAAAACAAGTACTCAATAGGCATCATAGGGCGATTGAGCTTGAAAAGTAAAGACAATATGAAAAGCGAAATTAACACTAAAGAGGCCAAATTAAGGAAATCTAACAAGAATGCACACGATTCTAGAAAAAGAACGGAAATAAAATCTAGTAATTAACTATACCCTAACTAGACCCATATTGTCCAAAAGGTACACTCATGTGCAAGTTTACATAAATAACTCAAATGGACCCCATAAGCCCGACAGGTACATAGAAGAGCTTTAACTAATAAGAACAAAATCCAAAGAGTCCAGTACAAGAGAATGCATAGAACGGACCTCGAATAACGGATAGGACACCAAAAGAAACCAATAAAACTCTTCCGCTAGGTATCAACTCAATAGAGGATAATATTCCTGAAACTCAGACTACGGCGGAATATCAAGTGTCTAGACCTTAGATATGTGATGATAAGAGTTGTGTGCCAGGACCTTAAATTTGCGGCTATACCAGAAATACGCCTAGACATTAATTTTTTGTTTATACAATCTATCAAAGAAGGGTCCCACATAGAAGTCATTATGATAATGCCATTGTAGTCTGACATCCACTCGAAAGTCACCTATGAATCACTCCGAGCCTAAACAACTCTCAATACTGATTGATTAAGTGAAGCAAAAATTTCCACCGAGAATCACAAGAATGGAGGTATGAGGAGAATTATGGATGCAAGGTCATCGAAGCTCAGTAACCACCTATCTAAGGCTCATTTTGTCAAACCTAAGTCTACTACTTTTGTCTACACGAAGCTAACTCATCCGAAGCGACTTCTAAACAAATTCTAAGGACTCTCGACACCAGTAGCCTACACCTATGCTACGGCCAATAACAAACTTCCAATTAACTACCAAAATTATACATGAAAGTCACAAGGCAAGGATGATCACAAAAAGGGAATTAAACATGCTAAAACATCCAAACAAATATGACCTAAAACATGATTTATAAATAGCTAACATGAATAAACTACTAACCCAACATAAATTCCAACTAATCAATATCAATTCACATTCTTTAACTCAATCTAAACACTGGAAACCATAGCCTACCTAAATTCAAACCATGCGCTCTCTTAATTCACAATTCTGGAGCTTTACTCTTCCGAATGGTCTCCAAAAGTTGTCATGCTATTAAAACATAACTGCAACATCATTATGAAATTTTTGACACAAAAAAAATACAAAATCATAGATGGAACTAAAATCAAGTCAAAAACATAATTATGCAACCCGTACGAGAAACAACAAAATTCACTCTGTCAAAACTTCCTAATACGCATACTGAACTTTCTTTCCTACACAGGTAGAAAACATTAGGACTTCCCTGTTACATTTTCTTTGCTCTTTTTTGAAACAGACCCTATACTACCTGATATGCTCAAATTACACCTCTCTAAAGAAGTGTAAGCGATCGTTATCAAGTAAAGAACCCAACTTGTAGATTGGGGTCGATCCCACAAGGAAAATGATTTAGACTTTACTTTAACCCACGATTATATCCAATTAGTCAAAGTATTTCCAAGAAAACAACAATTAATTAAAACGGGGGCTTTTCGTGAATCAATTATGAAAGTGTAATAAGTAATCAAAATTTAGTAGTCAATGTTCGTTGTTATCAAGCTGAGAAAGATAACTAGGGTATACGTGTTCCCCACAAGTTCATAACGCAGTAATCCTAGTAACAACAATCCTTTCCTAGTGTATTACATGCAAAGTGATAAGTTAGGTATCTCTAAATCCTTGGTCCGGCATCTAGAGAATTTCACCCCGCACCTTGGTCCGGCTACGTGTGTATAATTTACTAACCCTTACCTTTACCTCATATTAGACATCATAATCAATGTTTGGCTTAGTTATTACTTCGCACCAATCGATACTAGCCTATTAGATA
>JAJOOO010080047.1:0-13468 GCA_029582685.1 Solanum piurae
GAGATTGGATTAATGGCGAGAGAAGGAGTTATGGTCGTCCACCTTTACCGACCAAATTTGAAAATGACGTTGATGAAATAATGCAAGATTTTAGCGACGACGACATTGATGCAATGGAGGAACTAGCTAATCAACCAATTCCAGAGCATTTTACTAGAGAAATGTTAAATGATTTAAAAAAAGATTTTCATTGGTAGCATGAACTATTAAATTTAAATGTCTATTAGTATGAGTATAATAATTCGAGATCTAACTCAAACAGAACCCTTTCTAGAAGGTGGCTGTGTAGATTAGATTTTTTAATACTGTACTAATATTTTGTAATTCAACTTGTACTATTTAATTAATATTAATAAAAGTATAGGCTATTCGCCTTAATTTTTTTTAATTATTGTCTTGACTCTTGAATTTATATTTTAAAACTTTTAAAGTGTGAAATTTAAACTTTTATAGTTTTATAGTTTTAAAGTTTGAATTTAAATTTTCAAACTTTTAAATGGTGAAATTTAAAATTTTATAGTTTTAAAGTTTGAAATTTGAATTTAAATTTTCAAACTTTTAAAAGGTGAAATTTAAACTTTTATAGTTTTAAAGTTTGAAATTTGAATTTAAATTTTCAAACTTTTAAAGGGTGAAATTTAAACTTTTATAGTTTTAAAGTTTGAATTTAAATTTTCAAACTTTTAAGGGTGAAATTTAAACTTTTATAGTTTTAAAGTTTGAATTTAAATTTTCAAACTTTTAAAGGTGAAATTTAAACTTTTATAGTTTTAAAGTTTGAATTTAAATTTTCAAACTTTTAAAGGGTGAAATTTAAACTTTTGTAGTTTTAAAGTTTGAATTTAAATTTAAAACTTTTTAAGTGTGAAATTTATACTTTTATAATTTTAAAGTTTGAATTTTATTATTTAAATTTTCAAACTTTTAAAGTGTGAAATTTAAACTTCTATACTTTTAAAGTTTGAAAGTTTGTATTTAAAACGTTAAAAGTATAAATTTTTAACTTTAAAATTATAAAAGTTTTAATATTATTTGAGTAATGTTCCTAATTTTTTAATTTTAAAAAAAAAAAAATTTAAATATATCCGTTGGGACTCGGTTTCTGGTCCGGGACAGGTATAGCAGATTTTTTCCAGAATTACCGCTTCCAGTCCATTCTGGTTCCGTCCCATGGTGACCGGTTCCGGTCCATCCCGGATCGGTCGTCCCGGTTCCGGTTCCATTGCCAGCCATAAGTACTCTGCAGCTTCACCAACTTCCTGACACAGACAGCCTTTACAGATGTCCAGCACTTTGACCACTGGACGAGTATTCATACTCTGCAGAGGACCAGGTCCCTGCACTTGTGAGGAGATCATCAAAACATCTAGGAGCATAAGCACTTATCAATTTCCCCCTTTTTGATGATGACAAATAACCTGCATAACTCCTCACGCGAGTGAACAAACATTCATTCAAATACATAACAAATTCCCCTTTTGTTAGTGCACCAGTAACAACCACAGTTCCCCCTTAGTTCAGTGCCCTTAACAACCACCATAACAGTACCCCCTTAGTTCAATTCCCTTATTCCTACAGCCAACTTTACAACAAAACTTCCCCCTTTTGACATCATTGAAAAGGTGAAGCAGTAAACATATTCAAGTTAAATGCAAGGCAATAAAGAATTCAGGGTCTTGGGCCACACAAAACATGTGTATGAAAGCATAAAGAGAATATTAAACCACACATGAACAGGGCAGAAACATAAATAACATTAGACCACAAATACTGACCACTGTAAATTGACAAAACATAAAGCCACAAGATTTTTAATCAAGATTGAAGAACAAAGAGGGAAACTAGGGAAACAAAACACTTTTAGGACGGAAGGGGAAGGGGATTGAGGATGCGCATAAACAGAGACAGACGCTCATTTGCATCCGCATGAGCCTTGATAAGCTGCCTGTTGAGAGCCTTAACTTCCTTACTGAGTGAGACACTTGTCTTCAGCAACATTGTATTCTCATCCCTCAACTTTTGCAGCACATGCTCATTTCCATCACTGGTACCAGGTCCCCTCGAAACGGTCTTCTGTAATTCAGACATCAGTTTAGCGATTTCAACCTCCTTGTTAGTCAGAATCTCAATAAGATCAGTCACTTCCCATTTAAGAGTAGCCTGCTGCTCCAGAACAGCTGCCACTTGAGATCTGCCCCTAGTTTTTCCTTCAACACACTCACATTTCAGCATGGTAGCAGCAGTGAACATCTGCTTGGTGGTACCAGGTATTCCTCTTCCCAAAGGTACTTCAAAGTGTTTAAACATAGTTCAAAAAATACCCATATGGAATCCCATGCTTAGCCTTCTTCCAAGTCATAACTCTGTGCATGTGTTCAAGCATGATTGCAGGGAGATTAATTTCATCAAGCTCATCCAATTTCTCCATGAGAAATAGATCACCAACAGATGACACTGTTCTTTTCTCAGTTCGAGGGACTAGCACTTTGGTAATGAACTCAAAGAGTATCTGATACTCTCCCTTAAGAAACTTCTCTGGAACCCTAGCAAGTTTTATTTTTCCACGCTTGGTGGCCCTTGTTGAAAACCCACTGGAAGGATTACACCCTTCAATTGATCGCACTCCATTTACTGGTACACCCAAAATAATACCAGTGTCTCCACATCTAAAAGAATTTTGACGTCCCTGACAGTAGTCACATTTGGTTTAAAAATGAAAAGACATCTGAAACTGACGCGATGAATGGGCGAAGGATACGTGGCAGTGATGTTGACAGTTAGACAGTGTAGTATAAGTGATACTAACCTTATGAGGACCAGGTCCTCGTTTCAATCTGCAACCCTGCCTAGTGTGATTAAATTGTCCCTTTAGATACCTGCATTAAGGTACAAAAAGTGAATTCTTTTATGACAAGCATTAAAACAAGTATAGATACCTGTCCTCCGTAACATAATCAAAATAGAAGATTTTTGTGCAATCTTGTCAAGGAATCAGGTAATCTTGTGCATTCCCAGCCTCATCCTATTTTTAATGAAACATTATTTACTCAATGACTTTGTAAAGATATCAGCCAGCTGGTCTTCAGACTTATAGAACTTCATCACCACATTTTGCTTCTCAACATTGTCCCTCAGGAAATCATTGATGATCCAAGAAAATGTGACATGCCTTATGTACTCTTTCGATCTACAAGAAAGCCTGCATAGTCAGCATCTAGTCCCAATGAAAGTTCTGTTGAGGGGTCGGGGGACCAAGTGCCACACTTTACTTCTCTCAAACTGATGAAGCTTCTCCTGCATTCATATCACCCAATTTGCATCCTTCAATGCTTCTTTGATGTTCTTGGGCTCAATGGTTGATATGAAAGCTGAGTGTGCTACCATATTTCTCGACTTGGACCTAGTTTGAATATCCTTCACGTTTATACCCTGATCATCATGTTCTCTGTTGGTCAGCTCATCAAGCTCATAGTCTTCTTTGTTCTCATTCCTCTTCTCCGACTCATCAAACTTAACATACATGCTCTCTTCAATACATAGAGTTCTTTTGGGAAAAAAACCTATATGCCTTGCTTGTAGACGAGTACCCAACAAATACTCTTTCATCACCTTTGGCATCAAACTTGCCTAAATCATTCTTTCCATTATTTAGCACAAAACATTTGCACCCAAATGGCTTAAGATGGGCAATTGAGGGTTTTCTGCCATTCAACAATTCATAGGGTGTTTTTTTTATCAACGATCTGACAAGACACATGTTGGTCACATAGCATGCTGTATTGACTGCTTCAGCCAAGAAATTCATAGCCAGCCCATGATCAAATCTGATGCTAGCAATTTTGCAATTCGACTTCAGTTGGATAGCTTTGGCAAAAGTGATCAGTTGTCCAGCCGTCTCATCCTTCGTTCGTAGGAACATATTCCATGTAAACCTGGAGAAGTCATCAACAATGACAAGAATATATTTCTTACCTCCTCTACTTTGGATTCTGACAGGTCCACACAAGTCCATGTGAAGCAGCTCTAGAGGTCGGGTTGTACGGACTCCCTTCTTGGCTTTGAATGATGACTTAGTTTGTTTTCCTTTGGCACAGGCATCACATACTTTATAACTGGAAACCTTCAACTTTGGCAGTTCGCGGACCAGGTCCCCTGAAAACAGTTTGTTCAACAAAGAAGTACTTACATGACTCAGTCGCCGGTGTCACAGATCTGCATCATTGGTTAGAGCACTCAGACAAGACAGATCATCTCCTTCAATAGTGTCAAGATCTGCAACATACATATTCTTGACTCTAGTAGCACACATAACAACCCTTTTGGTTATACAATTGGTGACCAGACATTTGTTAGCCATGAACTTGACTTCATTTCCTTTGTCACAGATTTGAGATATGCTCAAAAAATTGTATTTGAGACCTTCTACAAAGTGTACATTTTTATTTTTTTTCCGAATTATCAGCAGATCTCTCTATCCTGCTAATACCAAGAACAAAACCCTTCTTTTCACCACCAAATGACACACCACAAACCTGGTGTGGTTTTAAAGAGAGGAAGTTTGAAGTATCTCCAGCCATGTGCCTTGAGCATCCACTGTCCATGTACCAGCACTGACTACTTCCTCTTTTTGCATGAGAATTACTTAGTAGATTTAGGAACCCACTTCAAACGGAGTTTCCAATATCTATCAAAAGACTTAATAAGAAACCTTCATGTCCAAGGGGCAGAGTGTTCTTACTGAAATGATGACGGGGACCAGGTACCTTTTGTCCCTTTTTAACAATTTTTTCAAATCTAACAAACTTCTCATACCTTTCTTTTACCTTTTTCAGAATCTCACAGTGAGTACACAAAAGGTTGTCAGTTACAGACACATACTTGCTATGGGGATTATAGGGAGGTTCTATTGGTCTGCATCCCAACCCTTTCTTTTCATTGAAACTCTAACTAGACAGGCAAGAGAGTATCTTAGTGGAGTCAGTCCACTTCAGAGAGTGGTTTAACTCTTCCTTGACCCTACTCAGATCCTTCCTCAGTTGGGAATTTATTTCAAGAAAAGCAACTAGCTTAGCCTCAGAGACTTTAAGCTTTTCTTCCAATTCTTCCTCAAAAATGCTAAGTTTTCTCTTTCCACACACTGAGGTACCAGGGTTCTTCACAAGTGTTATGCTGCTGGTTTATAGAGTACCTATCCTTACACTCATTTCAGAAATTTGAGACATGAGAGAAGAATTCTCACACAAACTTAATTTTTCATTCAACATTAAGTTTTCTGTGGTTCGTTCATCAACAGAGTCAATAGGCAGGGCAACAAGTTTCCTCAAATTTTTAACAGGAAGAGTATCTAGATCATCCTTAAGGTCAAAAAGAGTTACCTCATCTGGATCATCTTCGTCATCAGATTTTGCCATCAAGGAGAAAATGGAGTTGAAAGTGCTTTTATCATCTTCATGACTTTCTGCATCTTCTTCTGATTCACTTGAATCATTTACCCAAACAGCCAAGGCTTTTGTTACTAGTTGATCAGCATGAGCCTTCCTCCGAGCATGGTCTGGGACCAGGTCCTCTTGCGAGGCATGATGTCATGAGTTTCCTGTTTTTGACTAGGGCAGTTCCTCATGAAGTGACCAGGCTTGCCACATCTATGGCAAAGATCGTTGGCAGTAGAAGTTCTGCTGGTAAAAGCTTTCTTTTGGAAACCCCCATGCTTCTTTATGATCTTTTGAAATCTCCTAGTGACGTAAGCTATCTCATCCTCCTCCTCAATCACATCATTTTGAGATGTCTTTAAGGCGATGGATTTCTCATTTTTTCCTTCCTTCACAGTCGTACGTTGCTTCTTGTTCAGCTCGTATGTCTGAAGATTTACAATCAGCTCATCCATGGGAAGGGTCATTAGATCCTTGGCTTCTGTAATGGCATCCACCTTACTTTCCCAAGATTTTGGAAGCACCTTGAGAATCTTACGAACTTGCTTGCTAACAGGAATAGGCTCACACAGACATCTAAGCTCGTTGGTAATGGAGGTGAATCTTGAGTTCATCTCAAAGATAGTTTCACCTTCCTTCATACTAAAGTTCTCATACTGAGTGGTGAGCATATCCACTTTAGACTCTTTTACTCGCTGGGTTCCGTCATGGGCTGTTTGAAGACAGTCACAAATCTCCTTAGCAGTCTCACACGCAGAGATCATATTGTATTCATCTGCACCAATTCCACACACCAGAATCTTTTTAGCTTTGTAGTTCTTTTCAATCTTCTTCCTGTCTACTTCATTATACTCTTTTCTGGTTTGGACAAATGTAGTGGTAAGCTCCCCATCCTTCACCTCCTTTGTAGGAATATATGGTCCATCAAGGATAATATCCCATAACTCATAGTCCTCAGCGTTGATGTAGTCGTGCATTCGATTCTTCCACCATCCGTAGTACTGACCATTGAAACGAGGTGGCCTAGTAGAAAATTGTCCTTCCTCCATATTGGGTGGAGCAGCCATTCCTTCTGGATCTTTTATTTTCTTGGTGTTAACCAAATCGAAAAGTACTGCTCTAATACCAATTGTTGAAATGTATGCGTCCACCGATTTGGATGGGACCAGGTCCTCAGCACAGTTACAACAACAGAAAATAAACAAAATGCTGAAAGTAAAGATTGCACAACAATTTTACGTGGAAACCTCCTTGCTCTAGGGAGTAAAACCACGATCTGGCCTGCCAGGACTTTTCAAACTATTTTTCACTAATATTCTTCAAGCAAAAGCAAAAGCAAGTTTACAAACCGAGATTAGCCTGCTAATCCCAACTCTAAGTAACACCTCATATTACTTAGACGAGCTAGAGCAGATACAACACTGCCAACTAAGCTATCACCCCTAGATAACTTAGATTTTGCTAAGCGGATACCACACCGCCCACTAAATCAACTAGCTCCTAGATGACTTAGACTTTGACTGAGCAGATACAACACTGCCCACTATACTAATCCTGATCGATTAATATAGACTTTAGAGGAAGACCCTAAGTTGCCCTTAACTTAGTTCTTACAATGATTCACACAAGTTTGAAACGTTTCTTTCACAAGTGAAACGAATTATACAATGTAAGCAATATTACAAGCAGACAAAAGCAGCTGATACAGAAAGCAAATTGCAGCACTTCTATCAGGTCCCTTGCTGTTTGAAGCTTGAAATCTCTCTTTGAATGAATGTTGAATAATTCTGTTTGTTATTTGATATATACCATGAAGAGTTATTACCAAACGTACAAGCTACCTCATTGTTTCTGATTGGTGAAGTACTCTGCAGCTTCACCAACTTCCTGACACAGACAGCCTTTACAGCTGTCCAGCACTTTGACCACTGGACGGGTATTCATACTCTGTAGAGGACCAGGTCCCTGCACTTGTGAGGAGATCATCAAAACATCTAGGAGCATAAGCACTAATCACCTAATGAAATTGTTGAAAATTAATTTCAAGCTCATTTACCCAATGCGTAGATTTTGGTCAAACTTCAAATTTTAAATTTTAAATTTGTTCTCCAATACTTGTTTGATTGTCTCGAAAACAGTATCACTCATCTGTGATATCATAAATCACATATTAAGGTAACATAAAAGGTCTTTTAGAGGAGAGGGACCATATTTCTCAAAACTACCGAACGGGTCTGTCACGATCCAAGACTACCTCCTTGTCATAACACAGTGTTTAGAGTTACAAATGACTCCAAGCTAACCTTTGATATTGACATAAGTCATAAGCAACTACATATAAACATGAATAAGATCTAAAATGACTAAGAGCCCGTTTGGATTGCTTAAAAAAGTAGCTTTTAAGTCAAAAAATAAAAAGTCAAACTTAAATAATTTTTAAGTCAAAAAAAAAGTAGGGAGAGACCTACTTTTGGTTTTTAACTTTTTTAAAGTCATTTAAAACTTATTTTAAAGATTTTTTAACTTTGTCAAACACTCTCTAACTTATTTTAAGTTATTTTATATTTGTCAAATACTTCCAGAAGTCAAAAACTGACTTTAAAGTAGGTTTGACCAACTTTTAAGTCAATCTAAACATCCTCTAAGTGGAAGCATATATAATTATATGGAATAAGCTAGTTCTATACATTACTGAACAATTTTTTGTATACAACAACTTTAATCTGAAAAGAGACTGGAACTAAGAAGAGTGAATACAACAACTCTAAGGGGTCGTTTGGTGTGAGGGATAAAAAAAATAGTTCACGATAAAGTTTTGGTGTCTTGTTTGCTTGCCATGTTTGAGATAACTTATCCCACCATATATACCATAGTGATGAAATAAGTTATCCATATACATGATGAGATAAGTTATCCGTGCAGTATACCTAATCCCTGGATAATTATTCCTAGGATAAATTGTTCCCAACCAAACGACCCTAACTGACTAACTATGAAGTCTCTACTAATACTAACTATTAGGTAGCTGGGAGAGGACCCCATTGTTTCCCTTAATCAATACTTGTGAACACAAATAAATTACTAGAACTATGGACTGACTTGAGTCCTCAAAATAAGAGAACTCATCACCTGCTGGCTGAAAACTGAGATTCGATTAACTAGGATCCTCATAGTAAAGATTTAGATCTGCATCACATGAAAAATATAGGTAGAGGAAGTATGCGATCAGTACTTTGTATGTAGAAAGTATGTGAGATATGAACTATCAACTGATATGCTGAACATGATCAATATATATTAGATACTGAAGTGAATATAAAACTGATATATGTATATAGATAAACTAATGCAATGACTAAGTAAGAAACATGCAACTCATCAATATTGAACTAAAATAAATTGAATAGAATGTGACTACAAGATATTAACTTGATCAATATTAAACTAAAATAAATTGAATACAATGTGAATACAAGATATGAACTTGAAACGTGGGAAATATTATTAATCAACATATAATCATGTGAGTTAAATATGAAGTTCAATGTATAATCCCCATCAAAAAGGGCTCAATATACCTTGACATGGTATAAAGGGTTGATATGATCTGACGTGGTACCACTAAGCTGATAATATGTACTAACAAGTGCTACATGGACCTACAATGATATGTAGTTTTGGGAATTAGAGATTGCTACTAAAGATTTCAATAGACGTTGATTGTGAGCCTTCATCCCTAAAATCAGCTTGGTGCTAAGTAAATCTCTTGACCGAGTTTATGTTGATAGTTTGATAATATTGATAATAATGGTGATATTGAATAGCTCATGAATATTGTATCATGACCTAGACCGTCGTGAGTGGAACCCATACTTACCCTTCAGTGGGGGAACCAACTACCAACACAAATCTTAACCTAAAACCATTTTTATAAAATAAGTTCATCATGATAAATAGAAATACAATTTAGAAACAACTAGAATTGAGTTCCCATTAACTCAATCAATAGTCAAGACAATTTAGACAACTAAAGAATTGAGTCCCCATAAACTCAACTCAATAGTTAAAATAATTACGCGTAAATAAATCCCTAAGAACTAAAAGTCGTGGTACCAAAACTATAATGTCTAAAATAAAGGGATGCACCCCAAAAGATTAAAGAATAAACAATAGTCTAACAGTGTCTTAATCTAGAAAAGATGGACAATAAAAGTAGAGGAATCCATGATAGCCTGAAAGAATAACTCACCCTTGAATTCGAAATAGGACGTCCCTTAACCAAGGTCTTGGCTCAGTTGCTGGAAGATGCTATGTACTCAACAAAGAAAGAACATGTGCAATATCAGTACACAAACCATAGTGTAATGGTAGGATCACGCTGCCAGTTCAAAATATGATTGTAAGCCATTTACCATAGTATAGTAACACAGAAAAACACATAACAATTATCAATTCATATAGACTCTCAATCACCCATCATAAAATAACGAATATATGGATGTATGTCCCAAGTAATCACAAATGCAAATTACCGGTCCTCTCATGGAAATCAAACTCAATCTATTAGTGTAACGTCGTGGTACCCAATCCATCCTAATAGTGTGGTACCTGACCAGACCATATATGAATATCCCCATACCAAGCGTGGTACCGATCGAGCTACCGTTAGTATATACCAGGCATGGTATTCGAGCCAACCATAAGAATATTTTGTACTAGGCGTGGTACCTAAGCAAACCATCAAATACAGAAAATAATACACAATCACAAACATCATGAACAACAACACTTGAAACCACAAATCACATAATCAGTTCATTAAATAAGATTATCCATATGTTGTCATTACACATGCTTCCTTCTGTTTTCTTTAACATGCATTGTAGAAATTATACTATAAAGCAGTAGACATCCATACATACATAATCCGGGAAACATACAACCATCACCTATCCCGAATCAAGCCTTTTAAAAATTGTGAAGAACTCGAGCTTTCCCTTTTCGAAGTGCCTTGGCTTGTTCCTGGTCTAAACCAATAAATAAATTCAATAATCAATCAACAATGGTCTATTAATACCCAGATTATAACAAAATCTTAACCCTAGACCAATTCATGATCATACTCCCCAACTTAGGACTTTTTCCACCTTGAAATCATGTCAAAACCCTCCCCTAAGAGTAATATATTTGATTCTAAGGCTTAAAAATCAATGTACAAGGCTTGGGAGTAACATTCTTACCGTTACTGATGAATTCCTTGGGAAATTAAGTGCAAACAACCCTAAACCCCCCCCCCCCTTCCAAGTCCAAGAACAAAAGTGTAGAAAATATGAGGTTTTGGAGCTGTTTTGGCATACAATCATGTTTCTCCCCGCTATAGCAAAACTTACCCCACTATAGCGGTCATAATATGCCCACTATAGTGAATACCTCCTTCCATAGCGGACTATGCGAACTTCAGAGATTTGAAATTCCATTTTTCAAAACAGAAATCCTCCTCTTGGAAATACTTGTACCCTCAACTTGTGATTCCACCTCTGGCCTAACATCCTCTTCAATCTCTACCACAACGTTTTCCTCAACATGATTCTATGGTGGGGGTGGGGTCATCGGCCTTGGACCAACCACTTCCTGAGCTCCACCTCTGGCGGGTGTTTCCCTCTCTCTTCCACTTTCCCTGCCCCTTCCTCTGCCTCACCTTTTCACTTTCTCGTCCACCGCTGGACCTGGTACCCTAAATCCATTGCCTCTTGTATCAACCATCTTCAGAAGAGTGAATAAGGTTGGATACCAATTTAGATCACCATATACTAATTGGAATCAAGTTATAACACGAAATATAGAAGAGAGAAGAGAAATTTCCAAAATTCATGTAGTCTCTTGAAGAAATGTACAAATGCCTTCGTACCATTTTGTAAAACTCTACTAGACCTATTTTGGAACAACGAGATCAACAAATCTAGGGATATGATACCAACTTTGTCACGATCCTGACCCAACGTGAATGACACCGAAACTTATCCTCGGTAGGAGAACCAACTAATTACTAATATGTAGTCCATTAAACAATAGAAATAAATATTTTTAATACCAAAAAAATCTTCATTAGAAATAAATTCAAAGTCTAAGAACAACCGTAGAAAAACCCATTAGAAATTGAAAGTTCTGTACAAAACTATGCATAGTCTAGAGTAAGAGGATACAACCCCAAAACAAAAAAGCAAATCTAAAGAGTCTGAGTTTGAACGGAAGGACTAAGAGATAAAGAGGAATCCATGAAAGCCTGGAAAAATAGCTCACCTTTGGACTCGGTTAGCACTGGAATCACAATTGAGGTCGCAAAGCAGCTGCCTGAATATGCCCAATACTCAACAAAGAAAGAGAAAATGTAGTATCAGTACATAACCACCGTGTAATGGTAGGATTTCCGACTAGCTCCAAATGTATGAATTTAAACACAAAACTAAATCATAATACAATCAAGACAACATATACATCAACCAAGTCTCTCAGCCACCAATCCCGACTTAACAATTACATGAAGCAAGTCCCACATGATCACAAATGTGCTGGTTCACTCAAGGAAGTAACATACAATAGAACAGACAAATATGTACCATGTGTAATACCCGAGCCAACCATTAGTAATTTGTACTGGCATGGCACTGTACCACGCATAATACCTGAGCCAATAGTTATACGTACTAGACGTGGTACCCGAGACAACCATGGGAATATAATGTACTAAGCGAGGTATCCAAGTGATGTTTGCGTAATCAAGACAAAACTTTCAATTCAAGTGTATACGATCGTACAATAGTAATATAACCCAATCGAATAGGTTGGGGTCGAGTCCCAAGGGAGCGGTTCCTGAAAATTAATGGTTAAGTGCGAAGATGCCAAAGCTGATTGTAGCTAAAACTTTATAGAATGAAGACATAACAAATCAAAGGGTTTGACACGAATGTCAATTATCAATGTGTAACACCCCGACTTTTCGAAACGTATAAATTGACTCATATCTTAGTGGAAAGACCAGGAGGGCGGGTAATAAATTAAGAATGATGTGTTATGTGATATTTTAAGTGTTCAAGTGTTGTATCTCAAGTTTTGAAGCTAGGTAAGTGGCAAAATAAAAGTTGGCGAAAGTTACCATAAATTCCTTTTTAAAGATTTGTCTGAAATTTGGGTCAAATGTCTCGGACGTTTTCTCCCAATATATTAAGATTTATGGTGCCCACGACCTATCGAATCGAAGGTCTACGAGTCTAGTTTCCAACTCATCAAACCATTCGTTCATACGACTTCATAATAGAGAGATATTTGTGTTTTCGTGGGACTGCGCAAGAAGGCATGTGAGGTGGGGCCCTAAGTCGGTGGAATGTTACATATATCTTCTTCTTCGACCTTTTTATTCATTTTAAAGCTAAAAACTAGAGAAATTATAGAAACCCATTTCTAGGATCAAGTGAAGTATAGATTTCTCGACTTAAGTCCTTGACGAAAGTTGTTCTACGCGTTGGGCTCATCATCGTGGTATAATTTGTTTTATCGATTGCGTAGCATATCACACTTTAGTGTTGGGACAGCAAGGGTTTGAACATATTTAAAGGTTTTGAGGCGTATTACGAACCTAAGATCGAGGTAAGACCCTTCTTTCATCGACTTTAGCTTTTATAAGCAGCAAACATCAATTTGCGACGGAAATACATATCTTTTATCATATTGTCTTGGTATCTTTTATTTTGTGTGTTGATTATGGTCCTACCTTGTTGTAGTATCGAGGGAGTTATGAGTAAAAGTCGTTAGGCCACGCAAATTTAGCGAAAAAGGTATGTTAAGGCTATTCCCTACTTACGGCATATTTCCTTAAAGCTTAGAAGCAATGTATTTGGGTGGTTATCCTTGATATACTTGTAGCCGTGATTGTTGATTGTTGGTTGCTCGAGTTGATATAATTCTCCCTTGTCGGGATCCTTATTCAGTTAGTAGCATCCCTATGTTGAACACGACTTAGAGGCTATTTGTATAGGTTGCTC
>JAJOOO010080048.1:0-19500 GCA_029582685.1 Solanum piurae
AAAAGCTCCCTTTAGATGAAATTAGAATCACAAAGAGCATAAGGCAGGTCAAGACAGTTACCTGTTGTTGCAGTCAAGATGGTTTTTGTAAAAAAAAACTTCTATTCACTATCGGAAGTTAAACTTATACTTTTACAGTTCTGATGCTTAAAATACACAGAGTTCAACAACCCACTTGTCCACCAAACTTTATCAGAGGATTGTTGGCTATACATAACTTAAGAGCATGAAACTAATTATTAACTACATTAATTATTAAAAGAAAATTAACCAAGAGATGTATCCACATCATTGAAATCGACAAAAAATGTTCAAATACATTTCTCATTTGTAACAAGTGTATTCAATCAAGGGGAAATATTTATGTTCTTGGATTAAACAATAATAAATTTGGGCAGCCCAGTGCACTAAGCTTCCGCAATGTGCGGGGTCCGGGGAAGGGCCGGACCACCACAAGGGTCTATTGTTAGAAAATAATCGTTAGAAAAATGGATCTTGTGTCTAAATCCTAATTAAACCCACGTTCTCAAATGATGAAATGGACCTTGGGTCTAAATCCTAATTAAACCCAGTACTCAAGTGATGAGGATTGTCCAAGAACATATAAGAAAAATACATTTCATATACTTAACCTATGTGTTATGTAACACCTCCTGCACACCCAGGACACAACATTTGGAGTGTGAAGTGGTATAACAAGGGGAACAATATTGAGTAGCTCAACATCAAGGATGAGATGAGCTTGGCTCTGATATCATATTGTCATAGCTCATCCACTAGTGATATTGTCCGCTTGAACCTAGACCTTCACGGCTTTAAAGCACGTCAAATCTTAGGCCCGCTTCCTTACATACCCAATATTTCTCTTGTATTTGTCGATGTGGATTTACTTAGCATATTACATACATCCTCCTTCTAGGAACTCAACATCCTCGCTACGAGCTGTCCAACCATCACTAAAGGTTGTACACAAAGTGGCTATGATACCACGTTAAGAAAATGGATCTTGAGCTTAATCCAAAAGGCTTGCTCATGCCATAAGGATTTTCCAAAATCATATAAAAAATCCTGGGCATAATCCAAAAGCCTAGCCCATGTCGTAAGGAGTTTACAAAAATCATATAAGAAAGCCTACAGCACAGCACTTTATCAATGTGGAATTCTAAGAATCTCAGCTTTGTTTACCTAGGATCAAAGTCAAGATCATTGGTCACTATAATGTATTTCCTATTTCTAACAGAAATTCTGACATGGGCTTGTCAATATAGATTGTAGTGTGAATTTTTTTTAAAAAGCATTGAAATATGACACACACCTAGCAATTTCTTCAACTGATGCAGGTCCCAGGTAGTTCTCGTTAAGCTTCTTGTCCGGAGAACCTATGTATCTGAATAGTCAAACAGTAGTTTTGCATGATGAATTAAGAAAAAACTGAGTAGAAATTATGTAGTGTGTCAATTTTATAACTTACACTAATACACCAGAAACAGCTGGTGCTGATGCTGCAGGCTCCTGGATGTAAGTTGATTTGTTAATGAACCAATTAGCACAGAGCAAACGATGATAATTCAACAAGCACGTTCTTTTGGTTAAAAGTTAACTCAGTATGACTTACAGTGAAAAGATCTACATAAGCCTTCTGGTCATATTGTTTTTCCCTGACTTCAAGGTACTACATGGAGGAAACATGAAAAGAATATACATTAACAAAATAGTCATTCAATGATGTGATTTAGGCCACATGAATGCCATTATAATAGAATTGTAACCAGACATACAAAAAAAGCACTGTCATACAAGTGAAAGATAGAAACTCAATTAATATTTGGAAAAGACTGGAACCAGTAAATTGTGAAACTCATACAGAAATTGGGGGAACCTGAAAACTACGGCAGTCAAACACAGAAAGAGAATGCAAAAACACAGATATCTATGGTAGACCTCTGTTGTCAAAGTGAACATATGGTATATCCTAGGAGAATGCTGCAGAGGAAATCTATGAATGTGGAGCAAGAGCAAACTAATATGGTTTTGGTCAAAAGACGTAAATCGTAGCATTTACTATATATTTCAAAATCCAAAATGCTTAAGGAATTCAAAATATCAACTAACATAACCAAACAGAAAGAAGGCAAAGAATAAAGAAAAAAAGAGAAACTAGAAAAACAAAAAGCTTAGAATAATACTTTATAGGGGAGCCAAATCTTTTGGATTCAAGTTGGGATGCAGTTTTCCAATTCATCTAAGTGAACATGAGCATTTATTTGATATTTATTAAAGTCCTAGATTTCCTTCGGAAATTCAATTACATACAAAGCGAATTCCAGAAGTTCTAGAATCCCTTTTACGAATTCTCTCAAGAAAATACTATTTTTAAGAGGCCACTGGCAAGTCAAGTCGCTCAACTTCTCTTTCATAGCATAAGGGCTGACAAATTACAACCAACTACTTTAATATGACTTTCTAAGGCAACATCAGAGATTCTGCTTCCTGGCATTTAGTGTAGTAAAAAAGAACCAGTGATTATGCATTTTGTTATTGATGCATGCCTCACTGCCTGGCAACTGAATGCTTTCCTCGTTCAATTAGAGTTGCATGCCTAGTAAGACACCTTTGAGCATAATGTTTCATTTCCAGCTTTAAGGTATATTAGCACTTTTTTAATGGATAAAATACATATAAGAGATAAAGCATGGAATACTGCTGTTGATCATTTTTTGAGCACATGTGAGATTCCAATAAGCATCGACCACTAATTGCCCCTTGTTTGTGAACAGGGGATTTCCCCTTTCTGAGGTTATATATGTAATAACATTACTCTAACAAATATTTAGAAATTTTGCACACATATAATAGATCAAAAAATTTATATGGTTTAACTGACTTTACTATTTCTTTCAATCAGCCTGTTCCCAAAAAATTATAAATTAGACCACATTTTACCTCCTTAAAGCTGTAACTTACTCTATCAAAACAAAACAGATGTCTCCTCGACTCTTCAGTGCATAAAGTCAATAGATTTTAAGACAGCAAGATAACACTTCATTACTTACAAACAGTAAGAATGGAATGTGCCTCAAATATATATCTCACAATAGCACAAATTTTGAATTCTAGCATATGGTAAACACAAGCATAAAAATAATATATAGTTTACAATCTTTCATATGGAGAAAGAATAAGATAAAAGAACACGTATAAAAGAAAAACCTACTGTCAGTGCAACTTCTTGATCTTCCTCCTTTGATATCTTGTAGGCCATACCCCACTGTAAGTATAAAGAGTCGTCAGTTTCAACTATTGGGAATTAGTCACACATAAGCAGATAAATCTCATTACATAAAATAACATTCACAAGCCCCTTTGTTCCTTTTTCTCATTGAGGAGATACGTTGTTGCTGCAAAGAATATGCTGCAGATTGTGCATTGCACTGGTTAATCAGAGACTTCACTACTTAGTTGATCGTCTAAGAAAGCAATGAGTAACGGATACACAAGAGGAGAGGGAAGGAAAGAGACACGAAGGAGGATAGCTTTATTATCTTCTTTCAGAGTATACACACTTCATACTCTTTCCTTTTTTTATCCCCTTGCATCAATCAGACATTTGAATAACAGGAATACAAAAGAAAAGAACAGACGGCCATTAAATCAGACTCTATTTTCCTTTGCATCAATCAGACATTGTTTTGGACTTATATAATAGTGATTTAACGTGATGACATCAGCCATTGAATCACATTAATACCTAGTGCATTAGGACCAACTGTAACAACGGAATTGTATAGAATCAGAAGAAATGCATATAGAAGGAAATGGTGTGCATCATCACCTGTGAATCCATACAACAACCTAGAAGAATGAAAGTGTTTTTCAATTTTTAGGACAACTGAAAGGCATATAAGAGAAGGCTCCTCATATTAGCATCCTAACCTAGACTAAGCAGCCAGCCAATAGCTTCTAAGGAAAGCATCCAGTGAGACAAAGGCAGCCTATACCGAATCTCTAGCAGTACTCCACGAACATATTAGGCATCCAGTAGTGAGAAGAAGCGTGCATAGTCCAATGGCACCAATAACCAAAATCAACATCTTACGAAGTTCTTTCTTCCTTCAAGACAAAGTAACAGATAAATTCTTCTTGCCCTCTTTAAAAAGCATGATCTGCCTTCTTATACACTTGAAGGAACTAGGAAGCGGACCAGCTTGAAACACTCTTATTTAGTTTCCAAGTATCTCTACTATGCAGAATACTTTGATAAAGCTTGCCCACAAGGACTTTACGTACAGTTCTGTTATATAACTTCTACTAATCCCTTTAGCAAATGTACAGAAAAGGTTGGAGGTATTAGATTTGCTTGAACAATCTTACTCAGATAAAAGAAGACAACATACATGAAGAAAAAGATGAAGGATGATTTTAATATATATCTCTTGTTTAGATTGGAACAAACAACAATGGAAACATTAAACAAGGAAGTATCTTCAAGAGAAACTAGGATCCATATATATGATAATCTATTCGCCATTTTCAATTTCCTTTTCGTACAGACATTTGGAATAAAAGTGAACGCATTACTTTATTTGATTAATTTTAATCTAAAAAAAAACATATTTATGAGGAACTTCAATATTTTGGAAAGCATCAAGATCGCCCAACTCTATGGTGGGATCAATCGGGGGAACTTGAGAGGCGGTAATCAAGGCTTCAATTGATTTAACTGTCTAATTTGCTCCCTTCTTAACTTACACAAGTACTTCTAGATCAATAGTTATGGAACGAATCAAATCCATTGAGTTTGCCTTTTTTATTTTATTTGGAAGGAAAATTAGTTGATACTACTTTATTTCTACTCTGCAGCTTCCTGAAGAATATTAAAACGGCAGGATGAAAATGCTAAAAAGAAAAAAAAAATCACCTTCTTGAAGCATTTCAGATTAAGGAAATGCAAATCAGCACAAACAAATAGGAGAAAAAGAGGACATAACAGGCAACTAGAAGGAAATTTTGTGCTAATATTTAGTACAACAACATGCTCAATTTAATCCCACGAGTAGAGTCTAGGGAGGGTAGAGAGTACACAAACTTTACCCCTACCTTGGAAGGTAGAGAGCCTATTTATGATAAACCCTCAGCTCAAGGAAAAGCTATTCAAAGCAGATCGAAAAGGAAATGATGAAGTGGAGAAGCTATGGCAACATGCTAATCTTTAGTTTGACTAAAGAAAATGATAAATTTAAACTTTTTTGTGGCATTTCTTCATACTATATTTATCTTTGAACTCTTCCACCATCATACACTTGGCAATCAGATAAATTTAAGAATTGATCCACATGGATAAGTTGGGATAAAGAGACAAATAAGGTAGTCAATACATTCAGACATGGGCTTATGTACAAAAAAAAAAAAAACTCACACAAATTTCTCCTTCAGCAGGCTCCAGTGTCACTGTTCTACCTGGGAATTCTGGTGTCCCTCTGTGATCAGTACTGCCTACATAACACATATTTACACTTCTATTAACTCTCCACTAACTAGACCAACTATATATAGTTGTCAAAGATTAATTCTTTCATTTTGATTATCAGAAAGAAGCATATGACATAGTAACATTCACAAGCATTCAATGTACATACAAAACAGAGTCAAAGATAGATAGAAGCCTTTACCTTGATAAAAGACACGACGATAGCCTTTGATAAAACCGAAAAGACGATCATCGTAGTTAAAACCAGGCTTCCAAATTAGAGATCCATATCCAAATACCCACATCACCATTTTTTTTTTCCTCAAATGAAATTTGAGCAGACCCAAGAATGTTGTGGATTGGTTAATACCTTTCAATACAAAAATTATTAGCAGCTTACCAAACCAATGGCTAGATGCCAAGATAGGATCGTATTTATCAAAGTTTTCATACTCCCTCCCCAATGGCACTTTTCGGATTTTGAGTTCCAAACAAATGCCACGTAATTCAATTCAGACAGGGAGTATATTTTTTTGGGACAAAAATATCTTTGTGAAATGAAATAAAAATGTGGGTGTTTTGACCCAAAAAAGTCTTTGTCCTAATAAATATATTACTGAATTATTTCCTTTTTAAACACTTTTTTTTCTTCTAGTAAAAGTACATTATTATTGAAGAATTCTTTTATTTTAATACCCATTTAACTAGTAAAAAAAAAGTGGAAGTAAATATCCTTTGACTATGGAAAAAGGTTCATAAATTTCATAAATCACCTCCTGGTCTAAAAATATCCTTTAACTTATTTCTTTGGCTCAAGTAGGGGTATACATAGATCGGTTTGGTTTGATTTTTCATTAAAAAAAATCTAAACCAATTATGTCGGTTTATTAAATCTAAAAATCAAATCAAACCACGCAAAGTCATTTTTTCGGTTTCGGTTTTAGTCGGTTCTTTCGGAGTTTTTCAGTTTTTTCGGTTTTTTACAACTATATTGTGTTTGAAAAAGAGATCAAATATATTTTCACTTACATGTGTGATAAGCTAAACTTAAGAAATGTTAAATGAATACAAATTTTCGTAAAGACGGTAAAATTCACATGAGTACAATTTTATTTTTTTAAATATCAATGTTCATTATGTTAAATTAATAAGATTAAAGGATACAGTCAAACTGAATACAAAACGAAATATTTACAAAGTAATTTGTTAACTTTGAATTTGCAAAACTATAACAATATAATTGTAACTTCGGATCTTAATACAAAATAAAATATTTACAAATTTTATATGCCCAAAATTGAAATAAAATATATAAGCATTGAAAACTATAAACTAACTAAAAATATATTAACAAAGTAGATTATAAATAATATTTTTTTCTATAAATAAAATAAAATTATATATATAATAATTACAAAATTTTAGAAGCCCAAATTTGAAATAAAATATATAAACATTGAAAACTATGAACTAACTAAAAATATATTAACAAAGTAGATTATAAATAATATTTTTTATCTATAAATAAAATTAAATTATATATATTATGTCGGTTTGGTTTGGGTTCGGTTTGACTTTTTTTCTTTTAATATCAAACCAAACCAAGAGTGGTCGGTTTTTTTTTCAATTGCCAAGCCAACCAAACCAAACCATAAATCGGGTTTTTTCGGTTTGATTTGGTTCGTCAGCTCGGTTTGACTTTACGATTTGATTTGTACACCCCTAGGCTTAAGAATACCCTAACTTATTTGAAATGACTCAAAAATACCTTTCTTCCCCCTTTTGGTCTTAATATACCCTCAATCTTTGTTTTTTATTCAAGAATACCCCTACTTTCACTTTGGCAAGTTTGAATGTACAAGCCCTTAAACTTGGTATAAAACGTTGTTCATGATTATATATCTGTAATTCGCAAATGTAACCATAACATCGACAGTTTTAGGTGAATTAAGGATGGAAAAGTCCTGAATTGGTGGGAATGATCATGAGACTAGCATGGGCTTGAGATTACAAAATAATTGGGAATTATTAGGTCATTTTGTGTTGTATTGCTGTGTACAGACCAAGAACAAACTAAGTTTCATAACAAAGGGAAGGCTCAAGTTCAATAAGACGTTTATACTTGATTCGAGGTTGGTGATGATTGAGTTGTTTTCCAATTAACGTTATGGGTGCATGTTGACCATTCATTAGCAATACTTGTACAATACGTGTTCATGGAATAAAAGAATAATTAATGTGCATTGATACATATATTGTTGTCGATCTCATGCCACGAATTTGTCTTAACTATGTGTAGTCTTGCAAGTGTGGTTGTATTCAATGTAGTTGTGATCGTGTGATGTTTGTGTTTATTGGTTGATTCGGGTACCACGCCTAGTACATATTATCGGTTGGTTCGGATGCCACGCCTAGCACATATTATTTATTGGCTCACCACGTCTGGTAGGGAATATTTGGTTGGCTCGAATACCATGCATGATACATATTTTTTATAAGTTGGCTCAGCAGCACCCACCCATGATCCCTAAACCAAAAGCAAAGGTTCCATCTTCTAGAATGTTCTCTTGCCTCTACTGTTTTCGCAAGTTTTGCACTTCTCAAGCTCTTGGAGAACACCAGAATGCTCATAAGCGTGAAAGAGTCGCTTCTCGCCATAATATGTTCTCATTGGTCCCATGAGTGAACCAAATTTATTTATTGTAATGATGTTGGATATGTTTGTTGGGGTTGTTAAGTTAGGGTGAGGATTGAGGACTGGAAGTCATATTTATGTAAATGTTGTCTTGTTTTACCAAGGTTTGGTTACTTATTCATATTTTGTGTATTTGGAGTTAGCCTATGATTTTATCAATATACTGTTGATTTTGTGTATTGATATTTACATTGACTCTTCTTTTATTGAGTACATGACATTCTAGCGGCTGCGCGCGACCTTAGTTGTGAGTCCCACACTTTTTGGATCTAAGGGTGAACTGCTTCTTCCGAACTACCATGGATTTGTCTATCTTCTATAGTCCATTGTTCAGACCTAATTTTCTTTTATTTTGGGAGTGAAACCCTCATATTCTAAAATATATTGATTATTTGGTACATAATTTTCAGATTTTAAGGAGATTATTTTCGCGAATATCTTTTGATAATGGTTTTTGTTATAAATCTTAGGTTATTTACTGAAATGTTGTTTTAACTATTACCTTTAATGGCTTAGTGAGTTCATATTGAGTTGGCGATTAAGAGGTTGTTTGAGTTGACTTAAAAGTTTGTCAAACTTACTTAAAAGTTGGTCAAATCTACTTAAAATTATTTGTAATCTTGTCAAACACTTCCTAACTTATTTTAAGTCATTTTAAATTTATTTTAGGTTATTTTTATATTTGTCAAACACTTCAAAAATAAAAAAACAAACTTAAAAATAAATTTGACCAACTTTTAAGTCAATTGAAACACCCTCTAACACATTGTCACACTACTATTTGTCATGATGGATCCACTCTCTTGTTGTCATGACGACAATTCTATTGTTGTTTCTAGGCGTCTAATCATCAGCAATCAAGGGTAGTTCAATAATTTTATTTGTTGTTCCCCTGTTTCAATTTTGTTTTGTTTTTTTTAACTTTTTATATATTTAAAATTTACGTAAAAATATTATAAATCACAATAATAAATAATTTAAAATATTTTAAAAAGATAAAAAATTTGATTGACTCTTAAAATTCTATCAATGTCACATAAAATGGAATAAAGGAAGTAACATGTATTATTTGGAAACCATATAAAAAGTTCTGCAAATCCCATATTAATAGGTTGAAATAATTTAGAACTTATAAAAAAATTTATTGGCTCTTGAAATTTTATATGTGCCACATAAATTGAGATAAAAGGAGTAATATATATTATTTTAAAATTACATAAAAAGTATTATGAATCACAATAATTAACAACTTATGATATTGAATAAACATAATAACATTCAGTTGACTCTCAAAATTTTATGAGTGTCGCAAATAGTGGTATAGAGAAAGTAACATGTATTATTTGAAAATAACGTCAAAAGTTATATGAATCACAATAATTAATATTGAATAACTTAAAAATTCAAAAAACATATAAAAAATTTGATTGACTCTCGAAATTCTATCAGTGCCATATAAATTAAGACAGAGAGAGTAATATATGTTATTAAAAATTATGTAAAATATAGGGATAAAACACAAGTTTCCCCTAGACTACGACATAAATTTTAAAGATATATCTTAACTAAACTAAGGTCATATTAACCCCCCCCCTCCCAAACCCATTTTTTCTTTTGTAATTTTGTACACCTTTTTGGCTTACGTGACATCCAAACATCTCCCACACACCTCAACTACGTGGAGTCACGGATTGTGTCACGTAAGTCAAAAGGTGTATAAAATTACAAAAAAAAAAGAGTTTGGGGTGGGGGGTGGGGATAATAGGACCTTAGTTTAGTTAATGTGTGTCTCTGAGATTTCGGTCATAATCTAGGGGGTTACTTGTGCCTTATCCCTAAAATATACTATAAATCACAATGATGAACAACTTAAAATATCTAAAAATCGTATTAAAATTGGATTGACTCTCCAAATTCTATCGATATCATATAAATTGAGACAAAAAATACATATTGGGTTTGCTAGCATAGGCTCCAGTATCATATATATATATAAATGTCATGAATATTTTGGTCTTGAAAAAAATAATTATGCTTCTACATTTTTTAAGAAACAGAAATTTTTAACTTCTTTTCAATAACAAAAAAATTGTTTACGCTTCCATTTAAAAGCAATTTTACAATTTTTCAAAAAAAAAAATACTTTTGACCTTCAAACAATAATGTCAAACAAACTTTTAAAATGTTTGGCGAATAAATAGAAGTGCTTTAGTGGAGAATCATAAACATTTTTTTTACAATTAGGAAGAAACCAAAAAAATTCAACTTCTTAAAAAAAAAAATACAGAAGCAGGAGCAGAAGCAAAATATCATCTTTTTCAAGACAAAAATATCTGTATCATCACTTAATTAATTAATTAATTGTTTTTTAATTATAAAATAACATGTTTGATTACTACGTATGTCAACTCTTTTTCTTTTTATTCTTTAAAATAATGCATTTCATATCATTTTTTTGATGTTTTAATATACTTAAATCATGTTAAAATTATAGCAATATTTAATATTTTTCTTGATTTATCTATGTATTATATTAATTGAAAATTTTAATATGTATTTTAATTTTAATCAAAATAAAAATAAAATTTTCAATTAATTTTTTCATCATAGATATTTAAAATAATTTCTCGCTATACAATAATTTTAATAGTAAACGCGTATTGATATTTATCATTTTTTATAATTTGACATTCAAAAACACTTTCTGAAAAAAATTAGTCAAATATAATTTGCTTATTGAAAACACTTTTCAAAAGAATTAAAACACAAACTGCGTCTCTTTGGAATTTGACATAGGCAAGTGGCAATATATTAATTAAATTTATATAGTAATACTATAGTATTAGATAACGTGCTATAATTAAGCAACAAAAATAATAATAGAAAAAGTTTTTCTTAAAAAAATAAAACATTTCACTTTTATAAATATAGAAGAATATGAATTATTAGTACCCGGAAGTAGATTATTATTTTTTTTAAAAAATATTACAATGACAAAAGATAAAATTTAATTTAAAATTCACTTTTTAAGCAATGTATTTTTACCACTAATAAGCAAAAACAATATACTAAATAGCACCCAATATCCTAACTACCTACTAGAATACCATTATCATCTCTACTTCTAGAAATGGGTGTTAAGAAAATTAAAAGATAAACTCAAAATTTTATTGAAAAAGCAATAGAAAAGGAAAATGTAATTGCTTATTACACTTAAAATTAAGATATGACAAATGGTAATTAAGTGGAGGTTCAATATAAAATTAAAATTATACCTTTTTTATTAGATACGTAAGTAATGCGCGTTTTTAGATTGGAATATATTGTAGTTTTACTTGATAATTTTAGTCTAGAATTAATGAATAGCTTACAAAATCATTTATTGAGAAAATTATATGAATTCATCAACAAAATTTGAATCTTATTGCATAATCTTACGACATTTTTAAATATAAAATGATTTTCCTTTCCATCCTTTTTATGAATGTTCATGAAATACAAATTAATATGAATAAACATAAATAATATTTTTTCCCTAAATGTCCCACGCATCACAGGGGAACTATACTAGTAAAAATTAAAGAAAGAACTATAAATATAAAAATCATTATATATATCTGAGCGCGTGTTTATCACTGCATGTTAAGAATGTTAATGTCTAGTTTTAGGGTGCTATTTATAACGTTTTTAAATAGTTTAAGGAGGTAATAATATTTCCATAAAATATAAGTGTGTAGTTAAAAATGAGATAATAGATTTGGGGTCATTTGACTATTTTTTTCAATATCTTTTTTTTTTTAAAAAAAAAACACTATTTACTATTTAGAAAAATATTTCATAAAATGGATAATGTTTAGTCACTTGGTCAAACAAGGTCTTATTAGAGTGAGTCTGAATGATAAATATTGTATAAACGAATTAGACCTAAATCTAGTGAACTTTAATTAAATTAGAGTAAATAAAAGAGGATAATTTGTGCATTTCGCTATATATATACGCTGCTACTAATACAAAAGAGGACCAGATTCATAAAAAGCCACGCGGTGGTCTCCTCCGTCAATGGCGAAGCTGAAGACGGATTCTCCTCTCTCGCGTCGCATAGTTCTCTCCTTCTTGCGCTTCCTTGATTCTGGTAAGTTCTGCCCATTCTCAACCTATAGATTTCTCTTCTCTCTGATGGATCCATACACATTTTTTTCGCAGTCTATAGATTACAATTCTGTACTGATTAAACAGAAATGAGCTTTACAGAGTGTGCTATTCAGAATTCCGACGCATGGTGCTAAGCTAAATCAGCGATGAACAGTTTATTTTATAAAATGAAATTAATTTATCGGCTTACTACACTAAAGACAGAGATGATTAATTATGCTAGTGCACTGCATAAATGTATCCAACGTGCTGATTAATTATCTCTATCTCTTTTAGGGGATCAGGATTAGAACGGGAAACTAAAACTTCATACGGTAAGAGTTACTTTAGGGTATACTTTTGTATTAATTGGTACAAGTTGATCTTCTCAGCATATTCAGTTTAGATCTGAAACTCATTAGTGAAGCATTCGTTTCTCGTATATGGTAATTGATCGGTTTTGGGCCTGCTTACCATCTCTTATGCCCAGTAGGTTTAAAGGGAGTTGAGCATGAGAATTTGAAGTGACACAAGGAAAGCTATTCTTCAAAAAGTATGTTAGGAGTAGGAGTATTTACTATGGACACGCATGGGTGCAACATTAGAGTCTTGCATATGGCAGTTGATGTGGTTCTAGCACCAGTGGTTAGAAGGCATTGTTTTCTTTTGAGAATGAGTAACCTACAAAGAATTGAACAGAACTGCAAATGGGAACTTTTGGCTGCCTATCTTTAGCATTTAGAATGCTGTACGGAGAGTTGTTAGGCAAGTAAATCACATTTTAATTCTCAGTTTATGAGCTAAATTACAATTTTGATTGTATCCCTATGGCGTGGAGTTGGTGTTGTAGGTGATTCCTTTTGTTTTTGATAATCATCGTGTCCATGCCAGCTTGTGTGCACCTTGACTAATTCCACGGGATGCCTGACACCTCACACCAGCAATAAGTACTCTGTCCACCAATGTTAGAACAAATGGGAAGAAATCATCTAGTGTTTTGTCTTTGTTGGGATATGAACCCAAGACCTCATGATGTTCAACCCACTTCATTGACCACTACGCCACACCCTTGAATGATTCTTACAAACAATAGGAACTGCATCCTGACGTCTAGTTGAATCTGAGCATCAAGGATTAAAAAGTGGGGAAAAACAAGATTGTAGGCAAAAAGGATAAGCCAAAAATGAACATGCTACTTACTAAGTGATTTATAAGAACACACCAAACTTAGAGGGAATCATAAAAAAGGCAAGGATAAGGAGAAACTTAAAGTGAAAAAGAAACTAGTCACGTTTCACAACCATCAGGCTGCTGCCTCTCATCCCTCAGTCTAAATCTGATCAGCCATACCGCCATGTTTTCCTCATTCAGCCTTTGGTCATGGCACCCACTTCCCCCGACCTTTTATCTTTTAGCATTTACAACCACCATACCTATCTCCAACCCTACCGCTACATCCTCTGCACTTCCCTGCCTTGTTTAAGCCTCCTTTTACTAATTACATTGATCCATCCTGATCAAAGTAGCATTGATCCATCATCCAAGTTTGAGACCTTAGCTAAATAAATAAACATTGAATATTGTAAATTTGGAATGTGATCCTAAAAGAAAATATCAATCAGTACACATATTCAACCTGCCCTCATTCGCACCAGTTCACATCCTCATATTCTTTCCTCTTCTATAATCCCTTCACAAACCAACAAACCACTCGTCACTTCCCAATGACGTCTCCAAAATCCCACAACATGCTTCAAAATAGTTATCGTTTTGGGCTGGAAAGAATAGATGGTGGAGGTCAAACGAAAGAATTCTTGGAAATGTGGAGTAGTGGGGGAAAGCAATAGGTCTTTTTCCATAAAATGGCCCTAACACAATCACTGGAGGCTTGAGTGATGGCCGTAATTTGGTTGCTAATGAATGTAGGAACCAGTTTATCACCAAACCAATCTTATGCTATAGGGTGGAGACTGGAGTCAAGAAAATTGGAATATTTAGAACAAAGTAACAAGTAACAACTTAGCTCAAACATCTGGGACCATTTATGTGATTTAAAAGATGTTTCTGTTAGTCCAGCTTGTGTAACGTAAAGTTGGACATTTTATTTCCTTCTTTTTGATGTAGTAGTATCTGTTGCTAATTCTTCTTTTCCAATGAAATCCTCGTGATTTTGACAAGTATTTATTGTGAAGAGATTAATGAAAAGGGACGAGAGGTAGCTCAAGTGGAAAGCACCTTGTGCCTCCAAGTTTGAGGTTGGGGGTTCGACTCACCAAGCTGCTCTGTTTGACTTGTATGTGGCCCTGTTTTGAACATTCAGACAGTTCTGCCGGATCAATTTCTCTTATTATTATGAAAGATAACCAGATTACTCTATACATAAAAAAATGTTTTGGAAAGAATAAATGAAGTCAGGATGTAAGAGTGAGAGATCGTACAACTTAGTTTTAGCCTTTTAGGAACAAGAGACCAGTTTTGGTTTTGAACTCTTATGCCAGACCAAGTTATTTGCTCTAATAGGTGAGGGTTCCATACAGAAGTACTAGATGAGCACTAACGCGTGCCTTTAGGGATTCCAAATACATTTATTGAAACAAAACTCAGTTGGCAGTTAGACTAGACTGCTTGACTGGGCAGCACAATTGGGAAATACTAAATCTATTTGGGATTTGGGAACCTCAATGCCTTAATAAAGCATTTAAATATTACATTATTTGGCGCATGTTGCTTTCTTGTTTCTCTTAATCATGTTTGTTGTTCTGGTGTTTGTTCTGTCAGTTTGGAAGTCTCCTCAAGTCTTAGTATATCAATTTTGCATTTACTGACAATGTCTGTCTTGTTTCATAGTGGAACCTGCTGCAGGAGTTGATGATGAAGGACTTGAGGTTGCTAAGCAATGTCTATCAGAGGCTTTTAAGATTGATCCTTCATCTCATGCCTCAAGTTCAGATTCATTAGTGGACATATTCAGTTCAGGGGAAGCAGTTGACCAAAGCCAAATAAATGTAGATCTTAGGCATGATGTATCTTCGTCAAATGCTCCTTGTACATCTTCAGGGCAGAAGGTTGTAGATGCTATAGATGCAGATGGATCACATTTGCCGGTTCCTCCTCTCATTCCTACCCCCTTCTTTTTGATGTTTTATTTCCTTAATTTCATCTGTTAATCTTCTCAACTTGATTCTTTTGGATAGTTTCCCCTTATTTCATGTATTTTAGGTCCAGTTTCTATTCCTTATATCAGCATGTTTGCTTTCTCTTTTCTATATGGTGGCCTATCAGCTATAAACCTGTGAGGTTAAATCTATTGTGTTGTCTACATCTACATTTTCTCTTATTTTCATTACTGTTAACACAATAATAGTTTTTCTTCATGGTTGGGAAAAATTGAGATATTTGGGGAATGACCATGATCGGTAAGTCACATTCCAGGGCATCTAATAATTAGTAAAGTTTGCTATGCACCTTTACGTCTAATAATAGTCGTACCAGTAAATCTCTCTGTTGAAATAAAGAGGTCCACAAGATTGTCCACTGTGGATATCGTGTTCGGGGTGTCTCAACTCTTATACTTGTGCTTGACCATGATACTTAAGCATCAAAATACAGCCTAAAAAATAGGCACTTTATAAATTTATCATTACATTGCTGTCATATGTTTGAACAATGATGTAAAGTAGTTCTATTGGTTAGAAACTGTGTGCTTGATGCCAGAGAATTTTATGGATAGATTCAAATTCTGGATGAAAAGTCACTGGGTATGTTGTTGTTGATGAAAGTTCACGCGAAATTTTGTCCCTAGACAATCTTTGCTCGAAATAGTTTTCTTTTAAAGGATGGGGTTGGTACAATCTAGCATGGAAATGATTGTCAAATGCTTACATCTGGAGTACTGTGTGCTTGATAGTACAGCCACGAAAGAGGACTTACCGCAACAACATCTGTTGCCATAGTCATTTTTGTAATTTATTTAGGTCAAACATTAGCTACCGTTAATCTCCTTTTTGTCCTACCAATTTAATTGAACTATTGGTATGTGGTTGCTTTTTACTTTCGACATTTTTTGTGCAGCATTTAACTCTTAACACATTCTATTTCTTTTATCAGGCCGAAGATAGGACAAAAGAAGCTCACACTTTTGGTAAGGCTAAACTCCAAATTTATGTTGCTCGGACTCTTCAGAAATGTCAATGTGTGCGTGTCGGATTCTCCAAAAGTAGTGAATTTTTGGAGAATCCGACATCGGTGCAGCATCAAGTGAAGAGTCTGTGCAACTTAGCTCCAAATTATAGGTTTCTCATTGAAGGGCTCTGTATATTGTCCTCAGATTCTTATTTTGACTAGTATACCACATTTAACCATCTTACTTTAAATATTTCTTGTTTATATGTTTGTGCTGTCATCGTCATTGTCAGGGGCGGATCCACGTATATGGTATCGGGTGCTCGAGCACCCATTGACCCCGACGGAAAATTGGATATGTATATAGAAAATATTGAAAATTTCATATAATGTATTCGTGAGCACCCATTAACAAAAACGGTTGATGGGTGCTTTGGTTCTCAAGCTGAAGTTAAAGTTTGCGTTGATACCCGTGAGTGTGAGGGTTCAAATCCTAGTAACATCCAAAGTCTCTTTTTTTAATTGAAAAAAAGGGCAAACTGAAATTTTTTTCTTACATTTTTACTCTTCTTTTTATACCTTTTTCACTGCTATTTGCTTACTCTTTTTTTTCCAATTTATTATTTTTCCACTTCTCTATTTTTAGTATTTCATTTACTAACTAAACTATAAAAATACTAGTGAGCTTTTAGAAGGAAATCCTTCTTGGCAAGCAACTCTATGTTAAAGGAAGTGAGCACCCATGACCTTCAAATCCTAGATTCACCACTGGACTTAGTGTCATTAAATGCTCGCTTGAAGCACACTTAAACTCTGAAGTTTTGTGAGGCCCAATTTAGACGCTCCACCTTGCTTAGATGGCTGTTTTGTGCAAGCACCAAGCCACTTAGACCTACACCTCATCACCACGGGTCTGTCTTTAAGAGGGCAACACTTGGCAATTAATATAGTTGGCAAAGCAATAGAGTTTTTGTTAACAAAACGTTGTTAATGAACTTGTTAGTGATCAGGAACAAGAAACTAGAGAACTAATTTAAAGAACTACTAACTATTTTTTTTTTTTAAAATGTACATGTTTGCATCCAATTCTCAAGTTTAAATTGGTTCGTGTACTTTTTGCATCTATATTTTGCCTAGTTTCAATTTTTCAATTTGTTTATACCAAATGATTATTTGTTGTGTTTATAGTAACACTCTTTTCTAAACTTTTTGCCAATAAAAACTGTAGTCATTTCTATTGGCAATGAGTTTATTACTCTTCCGGTCTCAATTTATGTGACGATGTCTGACTGAATTTTTTTTAAGAAGGAAAGAAAGACATTTTGAAAATTGTGGCCTCACTACGTCATAGACATTTGTGTTGCTATATATTATCTCATCTCATTAAGAGTAAAATGGAAAGTTTAAAATTAAATTATTTCTAAATATTATATTTTCTTTGGGACAAACTAATAAGATCAGTGTGCCATATAAAATGGGACATAGGAAGTAATACCTTAAATCTAGTTGCCTCTTTTATTTTTCACATAGTTTCATAGTAATTCAGTATATTATTGCGAACCATGAAAATAAGGTCAAGGATAAATTTTCCATTTATTGAAGGTGTTTGGGAAAGACAAAAAGTGTTTTTAAGCACTTTCTTTTAGGCTTAAAATAAGCTAAAAGCCAAAAGTTGGCTACCCCCAACTTATGGCTTTTAGCTTATAAGCTACTCAAAAAAAGCTAATCCAAACACCCCCAAACGTGTTTCTGTCCCCATGTTGTAGCCAGGTTGCCCTGGATCTTTGTCTCCTGGCAATCTCTTCCTTGCTAAGCACTGGCTATATCTTCGAACTCCATAGTAAGAGCCATTCTAGAAGCTGTCTCTTATTCCTGTAGAGCTCTATGTTCCTGTATCTCTTCCAGTTTAGCAAGCTGGGAAAGAACCATTTGTTTCTGAATACGTAGATTTCCCTGACTTGTCTTCACTACTTCAATTTAGCTTTCAGAGCTTTCAGTTTAGCCACCAAAATATAATCAGGGATACCACTGAAATTGAAAGAGCCCAACCCTCTCATTGAACCCTTCTGTATGCAGCCACCTGTTTTCAAACTTGAAGTAGGAGCTGGTTGTCTCCCAATCCCCACATTGAATCATTAGTGGAGAGTGGTCAGAAGTCATCCTTTGTAAAATAGACTGTCTGATGTTCCTGAAACTAGCATCCCGTTCTTCTGATACGAGGAATTTGTCCAACCAAGCAGTAATATTTTGTCTATCTCCTTTTTTCCAAGTAATCTTTTCCCCTAACAACTCCAGGCCCACTAATTCCATGTCTTCAATAAAATCAGAGAAGTTGGTTCATATAGATGTCTGGTTAGCTATGTTTGGAGAATCCCTGATTTTCGATATAGACAATTTTTTTAGTATTGAAATGAAATAGGTAGACTAAAGCGGAATATGTATAGTAGATTCGTATAGAGTATTCTCTGCTTGTTGGGATTGAGGTTTAGTTTATTGATTATTAGATGTAACAAAATCTGATACAATGTCAATTGAGTAAGCCTAAAGAGCAAGGAAGATTGATAGTGCTCTTGAACAGCTGAACCCGATTCTTCCAAGGAAGAAGATGAATTGAGAGAGAAGAGATAGAGAGAGAAAGAGAATTTCTTATTGATCTGAATTTTGATACCTTTACAATGAAATCAACGAGTATATGTAATAGAGAAGGGACAGCTGACCACAATTCAGTTATAACAACTAGTAACCGACTTCCTCTACAACTATTACACTCACGTGTCAGTCACGTGTCCCACTTAACAGACTCAAATACAAAATTAACGACTAACTCGATTTCTAATCAATTGACATGTAACAATACTCCCCCTCTTCATCTAATCCTTGACCTCAAGGATTAAAATGTGGAAACCGCTGGGTGAAAGACTGATAATCCTCCCAAGTGCTATCATCTTCAGACGCATTGAACCATTTGATTAACAACTGAGTAGCAGGTCTGCCATGCTTCTTGATAAGCCTCCTATCAAGAACTGCTTCTAGTGTTAAGAGGATGTGACCAGCATCAACATGAACCTCAGGGAGGGTAGCCGAA
>JAJOOO010080050.1:0-22337 GCA_029582685.1 Solanum piurae
CAAAGTTCTCTAATGGATTTCCATAAGCTAACACCATAAGGGGTGGTAACCTCCTTTGTCATCCAACTATCACTCTCTTCATATTTTGCCTTTATGACGGAGCCCCATAAATTCTAATTATCATTTGAGTACTTCCAAAACCACTTCATCCTCAAAGCTTTACTCTGGTTCTTCATGTTCTTGATCCCCAAACCCCCAACTCTCTTTTCAGTGATCACAGTTTTCCATTTGACTAAGTGATATCCTCTCCTTTCCTTGTTCCCTTGCCATAAATTTTTTCTCCTGATGCTATCCAACCTATTGATGATTCCCGGTGGGATAGGAAATAATGACATCATATATGTTGGAAGTGCATCAACCACAAAATTAATCAAAGTTAGTCTTCCCCCTAGTGAAAGGTACTGAGACTTCCACCACCTTGCTAGCCTCTTCTCACACTTCTCAATCACCCCATCCCAGATTTTCATAGAGTTGGATTTTGCCCCCAAAGGCATACCCAAGTATGTGGTTGGGAGGACACCCACTTCACCTCCCAGTATTGACTTCAAAATTTCCATGTTTGGTACTTCATTTACTGGATACAAGAAGCTTTTCCTCCAGTTGACATGTAGCCCAGACATAGCTTCAAAAATAACTAGAATCAGTCTTAATATTTTAAGGTGGTCTTCCTCAGCATCACAAAAAATTAGGGTGTCATCTGCATATAGTAAATGAGTGATCTCTAGACTTTCCCTTCCAGCTCTAGCAACTTCAAAACCTCTCAGCCATCCTTCATTGCATGCATTCTTGATCATATTGTTGAGTCCCTCCATGACTAGTATGAAAAGGAAGGGTGATAGGGGATCACCCTGCCTAAGACCTCTCTGTGACCTAAAAAATCCTGCTGGAGAGCCATTTACCAATACTGAGAAGTTCGCTGAAGATATGCAAAATTTAACCCACTGTCTCCATTTGTGACCAAATCCCATCTTCTCTAGCATACCCATAAGAAAGTCCCAATTGACATGGTCATATGCTTTCTCAATGTCTAATTTGCATAGAATTCCTGGTTTTTTTGAGACCAACCTGGAATCTACAACTTCATTAGCTATGAGGACGGCATCCATTATCTGTCTCCCTTTAATAAAAGCTAATTGTTGTGAATCGACAAGCTTGGACATCACTTTTTTCAACCTTTCAGTAAGCACTTTTGAGAAGATCTTATACATACTACCTATCAAGCTAATAGGTCTAAAATCCCTCAATTCTTTTGCACTTTTCTTCTTTGGGATTAGGGCTATGAATGTAGAATTCAGACTTCTTTCAAACCTCCCTTGTTCATGGAAGTGTTGAAAAGTCTCCATTATGTCACCTTTCACCACCTCCCAGCATTTGATATAAAACCCCATAGTAAAGCCATCTGGTCCTGGTGCTTTATCAGTTGCACACTGCTTTAAACACCTTAGAACTTCTTCCTCGTCAAAGCTTCTTTCAAGATCCTCCTTTTCCTCCCCTGTCAACCTTGGGCAATTTAAAAAATTGTTGGCAGGTCTCCACTGCAACTCCTCTGTATAAAGCTTCTGATAGAACTCCACTATTTCCCCTTGGATTCTTTTTGGTTCTTGGACAATGTTCCCCTGGACTAGCAGTTGGTCTATGTTATTGTACCTCTTGTGTGCATTAGCTATCTTATGGAAGAACTTGGTGTTCTTATCCCCTTCCTTTAACCAAATTGATCTTGATCTTTACCTCCAGTAGATCTCCTCATTTTTTATCAGATCCTCCAAGTTCAGAAGTAAACTTGCCTTTTCAGTTGCCTCATCCTCAGTTAGACCTCTATCAGTAGCAATGTTTTCCATAGCAGCCAGCTTTTCAAGTAAAGATTTCCTCTGTTGGCCTAGATTCCCTTGCTCACTTCTGCTCCACTCCTTCAGTTTGTGTTTCAGCGCTTTTAATTTGGATGCAAGGAAGTAATTTTACAAATTCACAAGACTCATTTATTATTTTACAAGCTTTTTCAAACTTATCAATGGAGTTTTAAAATTTTCAATAGTCACAATCATCCTTCACATTATCTACATCTCCTCGTTGAAACCATCTAATAAAAGAATGATACTAATATTTTTCAAACCTAAAAAACGAAAATTTTAGAAGAAGTTGAGGCTACTGATTTGTATAAAAAAAAAAGAGGCGGAGAAGAGTGAATGTGGGGGTGGGGAAAGAAGAATGGGCTGGAGAAAGAAGAAAGGTGAGGGCTGTGGTGAGGGGTAGAGGAGAGAGGGCTGGTGGAGAAGAAGAAAGGGTGGGTGTGGGTGAAGGAGGGTTGAAGAAGATGATTTTTTTTTTAATTTTGTTAAATTGATTTTTTTAAAAGGAAAACATTGTTTAACTCGCTTTCAAGCGTGTAATCACGCATATTTCCAACTCACCAATAATAATGCCACATAAGCTCGGTCAATGGTCAGAGGGGTTTAAAATATTGTGTTTTGATGAGTTTAAGGGTTTGATTGGCAAAGTGATAAGTAGGAGGGTCCAACTGACAAAAAGAGCCAAGTACAGGGGTCTCTCAGGTCATTCCGCCTAAGATTTTTATCAAAAAATGATTATGCTAAGATTCTTTATCAAATTATGATTGTACTTAAGATTCTAGCAGTGGCTCTCTCTGTAGCATTATCTTCTTTCTTAACCAATAACTAATAATTAGAAAACTAATAACAGTGATGACATTAATAATTAATTAGTTTTGTGGCCCAAGGTTTCATAGAGTGTCAATTACTATAAGAGTTTTTTACCAAAATCATCCCTATTATTTCACCCTAACTTTCATTACATCCTTATGCTATCCTACTTAACCAGCAACATCCTTTAAGGTTTCCAAACTTCACCAAAATCATCCTTCTGTTAACTTTTCCTTCCTTTTCTAACAGAACCCTTCTTTTGTCATGTGGACCTCATACTTCTTTTTCCTTATTAATTTCATACAAGCTAGCTCTTTAAAGAGTAGAAACAATTAACGTTGATTGACATAAAAATCAATAACAATATAAAAAAAATTCACTCTTGGCATTTTCTCTCCACCAAGCCTAATTCCTCAATGCTACAACTCTGCAGCAAATGCTGGAGTGTTGCAACTTGCACGAATCTTTTTTAAGTGCCCTCCTAGTTTAATTTTCATGATCATCCATTCTCTTTTCTTTTCATACACTATGGATATTTCTACTTCCAGCTACAGATCTTTCAACAACGTCGAAATAGATCCTCTAGTTGGAGAACCTGCTTAATTACTTCGTGAATCCTATGATACACATTTCTTTCTCCCAGAAAAGTCAAGACGCTACATAGACTCCAACTCCAAAGCAATTGACGTCATTTTGGGGATTGAACACTCTTTTAAAAAGGAGATGAATACAAGATTTAGAACTTTTAAAACCCCAGTATGATATCTACATGTGCAAGGAATATAAGTAGCTATCAGGAGTCATAAGAAACTAGGCTATTCTTGTGTATCGGGATTCTGCTATCTCATCTACTTTTCTGCTTTGTTTCTCTTCTCCACTCCTCTCTATTTTATTCAAACTTTGTTCTACTGATCCATTGCTATTAGTGGCTTGTAATTCCGTTTAGTTAAAGCTAATATGATCAGTTAGTTTATTGATTTGTCTGGGTTATTACACAATGACTCCTCCGAAGCAATTGACGTCATTTTGGGGATTGAACACACTTTTGAACCAACCCCAGTATGATATCTACATGTTCAAAGTATATAACCTTCTAACTGTGACTTCCTATCCCCTTCCTCCTCCCAAAAGAGCATAAAAATCGAAACTTTCACCATCCCAAGCATTTTCTCAAGTCCAAAAAACATACTAGCAATAAGATTCCCCTAACTAAACAAAAACTAATCCATCAACTTCAATATTTTGTTAACAATTCAAAATTCTTTGAGGTTATTACAATTAACAACCAAGAAAACAACAAGGGGATAGAGAAAATTACCTGAGAGAGAGACCTTGGAGGTTAGAAGAGAACGAGATTGATCTGGGATTGAGTGAATCTGAATGAAGTCCAGAAATGGTGGGTCTTGAACCAATTCTTGATGAACCCAGTAGAGAAGAAGATGAAGCAGCAGTCATTTGGTGGGTTCTATAAGCAATTTCAAAGTTGGGTTTTCAATTGGGCAATGGAACTTCATTTGGGATGGAATAAATATTTTATATAGAGAAATGGGGGAAAGGGTTGGTAAGGTTAGAGGAAGAAGCCTAATTGTTGTTGGAGGCTGCTTTGTTCTTCTTGGTTGGTGAAGTTGTTTCATTTTTCTGCTTTATTTTTTTTGTTAGAATAAATCTATCATGATGTTCTTCTTCTTTTTTAAGAAAAAATATTTTAGGCCAAAGTTGATTTTATTAAAAATAAATGAGGCTTAATATTTACAAGAAAGAATTACATAAATACATAATTTAAGATATCATAATTCTAAAATAAAATTATCATTTAAAAAAATTATAAAATTCTCTCTCAAATATATCTATATCGAATCTCGGATACATCCATATCCCCTCTCGGATAATTCTTCCCTTTTGGATATATCTTTCCTATTAAGTAATGTATCATTTACAATGTATCGGACAACTAAAGAATATATCCGAGAGCAATGAAAATTTCAATTTTTTTTGTAATTAGGAAACTTTCGAGATAGAATGTAATTAGCCCCTAGATGTAAGAGATTTCTGTAAATTTTACTAGGGAAAAAGTAGCCCAATCCGAAAAAAGAAATAGAAAATAAATAAATCAAAAGAAAAAATTAGAAAGAGAAAGGTCACAAAGCTATGGACCATTTCCAATTAAACTGAATCTTCGTAGACTTCAAGTTGCTCCATGATCGGAGAAATCGGCATATCATATGACGATGCCGATGAGAGGAGGACAGAAGATAGTTCAAACACCTTCAATATATAGACATATATTGAAATGAATTTGAATTTGGACAGATTTCACAGAAGATACTCAAAAACTCTCACAAGTATCATGAAGTTAGGTCATTTGAAGACTTCTTCTACTCGAATTGATCAGATCTATACCACAAAAATTAAATTAAGTGAACAAAACTCTCTTTTATATTTTATGCACTATTATACTTTGATTTAATTCATTCATGACCTTCTCTACCGATTGAGCCTTCAAATAGGTCGATATCATTACATAAGGAGGACACATATATGATTCATCACGACATAAACAGTCTATTGCAATTATATTCACTCATGCAAGTATGTGGGTACTTTCCATGGTACCTTTTTTATATTTATTTGATGCCTCATTTTTCTTGTTTTTCTCAATTATGCTTGTGTATCAAAATTTCCATTTTGGACATTTCTAATTGTAAAATTAGGTGTTTGTGTTTTATCTAGATGTAATGTTGCCTTTTCTTTTGCTAGTTAAATATGAATAAATGATATTTATTGTGCCTGCAAAAAGAAAAAACTGATTAGTTAAATAATCTACAAAAGTGTTGTCTTCCATAAGGAAGAGCTTCACTCTTGCATCAACATTAATTCTCAAACAATTAGTCCATTCCACCTCCACCAGATTGCTCCAAAAAAAACCTTCCAAATTTCATTCAAAGCCTTTTGGAGCATTAATGAGTCAGTCTCTAATATTATTGGTAAGTATTGATGCAGTGTACAATACTCCAATCCTCTTCTTAAAACCACCGACTCAGGCATTAGAACTGAAGTTACTCTCAAATCAAAAGACTCAGTATGTATCAAATTTTCTTCATCATTTCTAAATACAAAAAAACTCTTGCACTAAGACCACCAACTCTTTTCACTACACGAGTCACACTTGTAAGATCCTAATCTAGGCTATCTCCAGTACATCATCTTACAATTAATAAGGGATGTATATTCAATAAAAAAAAATGAACCATTAGATGTCAAGTACTATAGGAATGTTTTGCAGTCAAGAATCACTAAAAGTTGCTAGATGATATAAATTTCTTTTGACCTCCATAACCATACCATAAACTGACATATTACCTCCATAAAAAAATGTATTTCTCCTTTTCCAAATTTGCCAAGTGATAAATGATGGGACAACCTTGAAGAGAGGTCTAAGCTTTGACGAGCAATCCTACTCCATTATTTATGTATGGTATTATTAAGCTCCAAAAATGATCCTTGCACATTAGCAATAGTCACAAAAGTATTCCATAAATTTTTAGCCATAAAGCAAATTATAAAAAGATATTCAAAAGTTTCATTTTTTGAACCATTACAACAATCATACTTAATTTCATCCACCACTTTAATCTTGAAAATAATTTTTTCAATTGGCATTTTTTTTTTCACAATCTCTAAAAAAATAAAGAAAATTTGAGGGAAACTCCTTTCACCCAAATCTTCTTAGAAACTTTTTGTTCATCATTTTCTTGTCTCAACATCTCCCAAGCACTTTTAATAGTAACCTTTCAAAGCTAGTCCACATCCATCTTGGTGTGTTCCATTCTTCAGTATCCTCTACTATTTCAATTACATTTTGAATATGTTTGCAGAATTTTCTATTAGTAAATGGAGCATGGGATCTTCATTCAAATGTCCCTGAATCATTAACTGATTTACTTTTCAAAATCAAGATTGTTATAATGAGGATCAAACAAATGATAGTAAAGAGTATCTAATTGTGTCCAATTATCAAATCGTACACAAGAATGACCATACTTTAATTTCCACCAAGTCTATTGGTCAATACAATTCTTGGCTTCTAACATAAACTTCTAAGTTTGAGAACTTCCATTTCATTCCACCAATTGAAGTTTATGACTCATATAATATTTGTTCCACATGTATATAGTCCACATTGACTTTTTAGTTCTGAAAATTCATTAAAGATTGATAAACATTGCATTGGACACATCAAAAAGAGATCTAAAGCCTAATCAACCTTCCTCTTTAGGCTTAAAAATATCAGACAATGATATCCAATGTTTGCTTCTATCTTCTTCCTTAGAGTTTCATAGAAATTTAGTAAACAATTTATGTAAATCATGAATAACACATTTATAGGTGTTATTGCAGATAAGAGGTATATAAAAATTCTCTGCAAAATATCGTTAATCAACACAAGTTTACCATCAAAAGATAAAAGCTTACCCTTTCAAGCATGTATTTTGTTTTGAACTGTTTTCATGATACCAGAAAAATGATTTTTCCTCTTCCTTGCATAACTAATAGGACAACCACGATAAGTTAATGGAAACTTGCCCCTAATAAAATCAGCGCAGTGCTCAATAGTTTGAACTATAAAATGGACAGTTTTAATGTACACATAGAAGCAACTCTTCTCTTTATTAATCTTTTGTCCTAATTGATCTTGATACAAGCCTAGCCTTTTATAACCAAATAAAACAACATTTTTTTGTACTAACAAAGATGATAGTATCATTTACATATGCAAGATGATTAATATTATCACTCCACTTAGACGTTTCGTACCTTGTAAAGTTTTAATTATGAAATAGGTTGTTCAAAGCTCTAAAAAAATTTCACATCCAAAATGAATAATGCATAGGATAGAGGATCTCTCTGTTTTACACCTATAAAAGAGTGGAAAAAAATTCGTGAGTTTGTCTATTAATGAGGACTGAATATCAATTATTTTCCATAATTTCTATCACTGCCACGTAAATTGAGACAAGAGAAGAAATAAATATTATTTAAAATTTGCGTAAAAAAGTACTATAAATCACAATAGTTAACAATTTAAAATATTTTAAAAAATCATCAAAAATTTGATTGACTCTCAAGTGTTATGCAAATTGAGACAAAAGAGGAAACAAATATTATTTGAAAATTATGTAAACAGTATTATAAATCACAATAATTAACAATTTAAAAAGCGTATAAAAAATTTGATTGACTCACTAAATTCATTGTGCCACATAAATTGAAATACGAGAGTAACATATATTACTTAAAATGACATAAATATTATTATAATTAATAACTTTAAAAAACATATAAAAAAATTAATTGACTTTTAAAATGTCATAGGTGTTGCATAAATTGGCACTTGTGCCTTGAAACAAATTTTGTTAAAAGGATAATGTCAAATTCAAAATCTATTGTCGTTGATACAATAACTCAAGTACTCAAATACTAATTTATTCTTTATGATTATCTAAAAAATTAAGTTTCCACATAGCAATAAAAAACATATTCAATAAGTCGGCGTTAGTTGTAGACTACTAAATTTTGAAGTGAGATTTCCATAATATTTACTTTGTGTATTCAATAGTCAAATTTAGAATTTCAAAGTATCATTAATAAAGTTAATTTAGTAGCAAAATACATTCATAATAATAAAAGTTTTCTCAACATGGATCAAGTAAAATTTCATATTACATTTGCTAAAAAATTTAATTATGTACATTTTAACTTTTAACACGACATAATATATCAATACAAAGATTTTCAACATCACTCTAACAAGTACTATATAAGTGTACCAATAGAAATCTTACATTATATATGATAATAACCAAACAAAAATCAAATTTCGTCGATCATGAATTATTTTTGTTTTCTATTTAAATTCTTTTGTGGAAATTTGTTAGGACATAGAAATGTGTTAATTTTTTGAAATTCAAAAAAAAGTTTAAAAAAAGTATTTTTACAATTTTTCACTTCAAGTAACTCACAAAAAATACTTTCAATTTATATTCACTTCCAAACACAACTTCAATTTCTAAATATCATATTCAAGTTAAGCCGTCCAATCATATAATTATATTATTCCTTATTATTATTTAAATAGTATTGAATTTCTTTATATACTTTCTTGTTTAATATGACTTGCCTCTAATAATCTGACATATTTCTTTAACATGATTTAATTAGAAGTATATTTTATTAAATTAATTTTGTTAATGAATATTATATATTTTAAATTTTATTATTATTTAGATAGATATTTAATACTAAATAGTATTAATTTTTTTTCTTAATTTTAAAAAATAAAATAAAATAAGAATACAAGTAAATAAAATAGTGAAAACAAAAAAAATTCTACACCAAAATAGATAAATATCCAACTAAAAAAGTTTTTATGATAATTGAAAGCAAATTAGTTAGGGCCTTTTCTCAACCCATTAATGAAAAATAAAAATAAATGCAGATGCAGTTTAAAACAGTGTTTTAAAAAGAGGGGGCAGGCGAGACGTTTTACGCTGCACACGATAAGGCATAAGCTCTGAGACACAGACATTAGTTCCATAGATCTATGAAACATGTATCTCACTTATGATCAATTTTATAATTTTATTATTACGAAAAGAAACAAAAGTAAAACTTTCAATAATTCTATAAATAAATTTAAATAAATCATCATAATATAGAAAATAATTATATAATCATTTAGGACTTATGCCCTATGAATCTACACATTCAATCTATGCCTCAAAGCGTTTTTTGGAATGCCCCTATAACTCTTCTCAAAAACGCCTTTAAAAACATTGATATAAAGAGACCATGAAAAATTCAATTGGTCCACAAAATTTGTAATTTTTTCAAAATAGCCTCTTGACCTCAAGCTTCTTTCTATTCTCTTTTGTGATATAAACTAGTTACCAAGAATCCGTGCAAGCACAAATTTAATATATGTTATTTTATTAATCTTAATTTATGTGACACAAATATATTTAGAAGAATCAATTAATTTTTTTATATGATTTTTAAATATTATAAGTTGTTAATTATTGTAATTTATAACACTTTTTATGTAGTTTACAAAAATATACATATTTGTCCCAATTTATGTGGTACAAGTGAAATTTAAAAAGTCAATTAATTTTTTTATGTATTTTTAAAATTTTAATTATTGTGATTTATAGTACTATTTTTTCCCCGTAATTTTAAAATACATAACATACTAAAAAGGAAAGTAAAACAAATAAATTAAAACGGAGAAAAAAACACCTAAATATAAATCGAGGAAATTTTTATAGCAACAATTTTTAAAATGATTTGTGAATACATAACATACTAAATAATAATAATAATAATAATAATAATAATAATAATAATAATAATAATAATAATAATAATAATAATAATAATAATAATAATAATAAAACAAATAAATTTAAACCGAGAAAACACTACATATAAATAGAGGAAATTCAAGCAGAAGGGTAAATTGGTTAATTAACTGACTGACCCTAAGTTGCTGGATTCCCTTCTCTCTCTCTATATATAATCTATATATACTAGATATGGAAATTCGTGCGTACATACTACTCAGGGTCATTTGGTGTGAAGGATAATATCAAATAGTCCTGAAATTAAATTATAGTACCACTTAATTTGTTGTTTGGTTGGCAAGTCTGGGATAACTTATCCTGGGATTAATAATTAGTACGAGATAAGTTATCCCTTCCCTTGGGTGGTATAGTAATTCCGTGATAATTTATCCTGGGATAAAATAAGTAAACGACAAAAATGTCTCTTTCAATCCTTTTGTTACATCACTTTTTACATTCACGAAGGGCATTTTTGTAAACAAATAAATTGTTATTAAAATTTATTATTTTGAATACAACAAACCAAATACTCAATAAAAAATAATTTCATCATAACTTATCCATCATAACTAATCCCATCATAATTTATTTCATTATAACTTGAATTCAAACCAAACGACCCCGATTCCTATCTAAATTTATGTCACATAGTCAAATTTAGAAAAACATCCAATTTTTTTTTTATAATTTTTAAATATTTAATTTGTTAATTATTATAATTTATAGTAATTTTACATTGTTTTCAAATAATATATATTACTCTCTATGTCCCCATTTACTTGGCGCATATATAATTTCAAGAATCAATCAAATTTTTATATGCTTTTCAAATATTTCAAGTTGTTAATTATTGTGATTTATAATTTTTTTACGTCATTTTCAAATAATATATATTACTTCTTTTGTCCTAATCTATGTGACATGCACCGATAAAATTTTGAGAGTTAAGCGAATTTCTTTTATATAAATATATATATATATATATATATTAAATTGTTAATTATCGTAATTTATAGATTTTCTTACATAATATTTAAAAGATAAATAAATTAAAACGAAAAAAATATAAAATTACATAAATACCCTCAAATAAAAGAGTAAAACTAGGGAGTGATTAAATTGGTTTCAAAATAAATTAAATAAAAAACAAAAGGGAAGAAAAGAGAAGGTAAGTTTTTTAGTTGGGCGTGAGTAGCAAAACCCCTCTTTCCAACTCGTCTCTGTGAATTCTATCGAGGGTGGTGAGTGGTGACTTTGCTTAGTCCTCAATAAACATAAAACAGTGCCAAACCCCTCTTTTCAACTTGTTCAAATTCTCCTGCCGGCGCCGAAGCACAGTCACAATCACAACATAGAAATTGGTTCAAGACTCGCCATTCCTGGACTTCATTCGGATTCACATCAATTTCTTTCTCTTCTAACCTTCGTCAGGTAATTTTTCTCTCTCCACTTGTTTTTTTGGTTGTTAATTGCAATTACCTCAAAAGAATTTTGAATTGTTAACAAAATATTGAAGTTGGGGAATTCATTTTTGGAATATTATTGTTAGGTATGTTTTTTGGACTTGAGAATGCTTGGGATGGTGAAAGTTTCAATTTTTGTGCAGTAGAGGTTCCTTCTTTTAGGAGGAGCAAGGAGAAGTTTGGGATAGGAAGTCACAGTTAGAAAATTATATACTTTGCACATGTAGGTAGATATCATACTGGGGTTCAAAAGTTCTAATCTTGTATGCATCTCCTTTTCAAAAGAGTGTTCAATCCCCAAAATAACGTCAATTGCTTCGGAGTTGGAGTCAATCTATCGTTTCTACTTTTCTGGGAGAAAGAAATGTGTATCATAGGATGCGGAAAGTGATTAAGCAGGTTCTCCAACTAGAGGATTTATTCCGACGTTGTTGAAAGATCTGTTGCTGGAGGTAGAAATATCCCAGTGTATAAAAAGAGAGAGAATGGGTGATCATGAAAACTAAACAAGGACGGTACTTAAAAAGGTTGGTGCAACACTCTAGCATTTGCTGCAGAGTTGTAGCATTGAGGAATTAGGCTTGAGGGAGAGAAAGTGCTAAGAGTGAAAATAAATTTGCGAAGAAAGTTTGATATTTTTATGTCGATCAACATTAATTGTTTCTGCTCTTTAAGCAGCTAGCTTGTATGAAGTCGTTTCTTGGTTGTTAAGAGCAAACAGACACTTTTATTTCTCTTTTTTTTTTCTTCATAATTTTTTCAACTCAACAAAATCATGCTCATATAGGTAAAGCAAAAATGAATTTTGCCAACCTTGTCCCAAGTTCGTAGCTGTAAAATATTAACAGGTCTTAAGAAACTCAGTTGTTACAATGTATTGAAGACACCAGAACCCACTACTCTCACATTAGACTGTTTGCTATTCTTATCACTTTCTGCCTGCCTGTGTTACTATTATTATCGACATTCATTCCTATTTGATTATTATCCAGCTCCCTCTATATAGTAGGGAAAAAAGAAGAAGAGAAAATCAGTAACAATTTCTATCCAGTGATTTAAGTTATTTTACCAATTTTAGTACTCTAAATGCAAAGAATATTGGAGATGTATATGATAATTGAGGTTGTCCCAAGTCTTTTGGTCTAGTGATAAGAGTGAAACAGACGATTTGTGGGTTAGGACGCTGCACGAGTCCGAACTTTGTTTCAGACAGAAACCTTGGAGAAGGTTAGAGGCGCTGACCCATTATTCGACCTAGTTTCGAATCATGCGCTACTAGTCCTTGGAGATTTTTCGGATACTAAAGAAATTATTGTTGAGGAATCTTTCTTGATCTCCATGTTTGAGAAAAAAAATTATTAATCTAGTTGAAGCCCCACCTAAGTCATCCAAGCTGACTATATTTTGATTTGATTTTATGTGTGGATCTGGTGAATGCTTGCTGCTTGAATGGAATTAAGAAATTCCCTAGCTGTAGAATTCGATGTATTCCTCAGTTCAATCATAATAAATAGAAACCTCTTTTGCAGATAAACCAAGAAACAAGAAAAAGATCTAGACTTTATGCAATAAATTGCTCTAATTCCCTCTAGGCATGCAGGGAGATATGTTCCATGGAGAAAGTAACAAATAGGAATAAGAGATAGGGGGGACATTTACTTGTATAAAAAAAGAGATAGTGGTAACATACTTCTATGCCTATCTTCCACAAGGATTTGGCTCATGCAAAAGTGTTGATAGAAGTTGAGATAGGAAAGCTTCTTGCGAACCATAATAATCTCAATGCATATTCTCCTTTTTTTTTTTTTTTTGGGTATTATTTATTTGTTACTTGAGAAGCTTGAAGATTCTTTTGCATTTCAATGAAGAATTTCTACTTTGTCCGTTTCGACTTAATTTTTGAGCGGGAGACAAAAAGATGAACGACTGAAGTTTTTCAAGTCTTTACATAATTAAGGAAATAACATTTTGATAATCAACCTTTGGACAAAGCTTAGATTTCTCGTGTTTTTTTCCCTTTAAAATGTTGATTATGCTAGGCATTAACGTTTCCGGCAGTATGAAGCAGACATTATAATCTTTTAATTCATTTTATTCTAGATCTTCGCTCTCTGCACTTTTATAACCTAATAGCTTACCCCCTCATGTGTAGAGGTGTAAACATTGTTATTTGTTTTCTTCATCAAAAACATTGTTGTTTCTATTTGATTCTATTTGTTTCTATTTTGTATCTCGTCTTGAATACTTTAGTTTTGGTGTGAAGCCTAAAACTAAATTTTGCCCTAAACATGTAATTATGTCTTCATCTTTATCACATTAATTTTCATATTACACACAATCGTGGAAACATGTTACCTTGTTACTCTCGATAGTATACTCATAGTGGACTTACTCTTAATTCCAAATTCATTCGTATTTTTCCTATTGAGAAGAGGATTGTGTTCGGCCCCCCCTCTTTTTTTTTTTTTAAAACACGGACAATGGATTTTAACCCATTGACTATTTTATTTATATCAGCAAAGTTTAAAATCTATATATCTAAAATAAATGAAGTAAAAGACATAACGTAAAAAATGGAAAGTAACTAAAAAAGATCTCTGAAACATTGTCCCTTTTGTCTATCTCTTCACTTCAGTTCCTTGCTTCTCAAAATTTTTGGAGCTCCGATTCCTCCTCTTCCTTTTCTCACAGCTTGATGTTTATGTTGCTTTAGATTCCAAGGTATGGGCATTGTTTGTCGCAGATCTGGAGAGTTGATTATTGTGTCTTTCATTTCTATTAGATATCGATTTTGTGCTCTAGATTTGGGTTGCTGCTGCTTTGTTCTTCTTGAGCTCTGCCATCGATTAGGTTTTCCACTATGTTGTCTTCTATGCTCGTTTTCTTCAGGTATAATTCCTTGAGCTCCTTGTTTGTTTCTCCCCCCAATTTTTAGCTTACGATGTTGGTGGACTGTTGTTTGAGTTCTTTCAAGTATTATTGGGATCTTGTACTTTAGAATGAAACGATGTAATACCAGTTGTACGTACCCCACAATTTTGTAGCAATCCAGGAATGGTGTGCGTATCTGTGCTTTTCTCATCATTTTTGTTGACCATTGTATTGATGAGTTTCTTGTGACCATGTGTATTCACTTTGGTTTTCTGCAAAATTGGACAATCTGTTAGAGTATAGTTGACCATTATTCTCCTCCATTGGGATTCGAACTAAATTCCTTCCTCTATCCTTCTGCTCCTCTCCTGTGTGATTCATCTTCTTCAAGGTCTAATCCTCAAATAAGGTTCCTTTAACTTGTCACTGTTAACTATCCTCTTGCTCCCAACCTCCAGTTCTTGAAAATTATTGGCTATAACTGCTCCTTCATCAAGGGCCACATTAGCTAGATGGTCAGCCACTTTATTTCCTTCTCTGAGTATATGGTTAAAAACCACAGTTTTGCCCATCATCAGCCTCCATATTCCCTCCACAATGGTTATTATCTTCTAGGGCATTTCCCACACCTTTTCAATAATGTTTTTCAGCACCAAAGAGTCAGTCTCAATAATCACTTTCTCCACCCGTGTTGTTTCTATGTACTTCAGTGAGTATAGAATGGCCAAGCTTGAGCTTGTATGTTAGTGGTCATAGGATCCGCAATATCTTTTGCTTGTGCCTGAATGATGTCTCCACTAGAATCCCTTGCACAAAATCCCCAAGAGCTTCTCCCAGGATTACCTCTTCATGCTCCATCTAGGGGTGGGCATAAATACCGGAAAACCGAAAAACCGAACCGAACCAAATTAATTCGTTTTTTTGGTTCGGTTTCAGTGTTTTTTTTTTGGAATTTTGGTTTTTCGGTTTGGTATTCGGTGCAAGGGTCAAAAAAATTCGGTGTACCGAAAAACCAAAATTTTATTAACTAAATTTAAAATAATATGTTAAATTTATTAAATATATATTTTAAATTTTGAATTTTAAGTTTTATGTTTTAAACCCTCTTTGGACTTTGAAGCCCTAAAGTTGAGCGTACAAGTTACAACTACAGCAACTGGCCAACCGCAGCCATCTCTATTCTCCATAGTCCATCTTCTTTGCAGTTCGCGGTCGCCGGTGTCCGACGGTGTAGGCGTCTCTAAGTCATAAAGGTAGGTAAGTTGTAAGTCTCACTCTCGTCTGACTTTTCTCACTCTCTCTGTCTCTCTTCTCTAAATATTGAAATAGTTCTATCCGTTTTTGCTTCCTTAGTTCCTTTAGCACCAAAATTAAATTTTAACAAGTGTCATGAGAATCGTGTCGATCAAGAGAGAAAAACTCTTATTTAAACTTGTAATTTGAATTTGGTGACTTGTGTTTGGAATTGTGACTGCTATTATTTTTAATTTGAAGTTGAATATTAAGACATTTGTGACTTTGTGTTGTTTTAACTTGCAAGTTTCAAGTGTTGAATTCTTGTTGTAATTGTTGGCTGCTGTCTGCTGTTATTATTGTTGGGCTAAGCTAGCAGGCTAGAAGCAGCCATACTTAGTGCTAAGGCTAATTTGAATGTGGCAATGTATTTGATTGTTGGGCCAAGCCAGCCAGCAGGTGGCTTTGAAGTTTGCAATGCTGCAGAGCTTCCAGCAGCCAGTAGCCAGCAGCCAGCAGCAGCAGCAGCCAGCAACCATGCTTTGCAATGCTGCAGACCTGCACAGCTGCAATGCTGCCAGCAGCAAGCAGCAACGATCATGCATTGCAATGTTGCATAATTGATTATTCTCATTTTAATTTTTATTTGCACCGAAAAACCGTTTTAAAAATACCGAATTAAACCGAACCGAAATATTATGGTTTGGTATTTGGTGCTCACTTTTTCAAAACCGAACACCGAAACACCAAACCGAAATTTGGTAAAACCGAACCGAAGAACCGAATGCCCAGCCCTAGGCCTCCATCTGTGTTTATTTTTTCCAGCCAGTGTCGGGAGGAATCCAACCAACTTTGGTAATCCTCACTGAGTGAGAGTAGTTATAAATAGCCCCCAACACTGAATCCCATTTGTATGGAGCATATCTGAAATTTTTCCTTCTTGTCCTCAAAAACTGCATTAAAGAGTGCAGCACTTGATAAATCACTTTAGTATGGGACATTTTCCCACCATGCTTTAATGCATTCCTCCTTTTCTCTAACTCCCAAACAATTAGGGATTGTACAACTTGAAAAATATATCTGACTTGGTGCTGAGCGGGGAGCTCCCACCACATATTTATCAATTGTGAAAGATGTACATTTTGAATGTTTATTCCCACAGGTCTACAAAAATATTTCCATACCTGTTGGGCAGTTGGTGCATGTAGAAATACGTGATGTATAGCTTCTGCCTTAGGGTCTTCACAACAATAACATCTTGATGGGAATTGTATTCCCCATTTCTTTAGCGTATCATCCAGAGGCAATTTAGCTTTCCATAATCTCCACATGAAAAAAGAGATTTTCGTTGGAATACCTTTGATCCATATTAGTTTGTATACTTTGTTGCTTTCTTGTATTTGTCTCATAAGTTGGAATGCAGATCCCACAGTAAATTTTCCTTTTGGTTCCTGCTTCCAGTAAGGTCTGTCAGGCCCATCCTCCTCTCTAGGTGGATTAACTTTCTTCAGAATGTGTTCTGCTAATTCTTGAGGAAGGATTCTTCTCAACGTCTGTTCATGCCATTGTCCCTCTTCAGTTGTCTCCTTGACTAATACAATTGTCTTGTCATAGTCAAAGCCTACGGGAATAATATGACACAAAGTCCCCAAACCTGCCAGTTGTCTAGCCAAAAATATGAATTACCCTGTTTGACTAGCCACCATGTCTTTTTCAATTTCATCTCTACATTTTATCATCTTCTTCCAAATGTAGGTTCCTGTTTTAGCTTGTACCAATACTGCATGGTGCTTCTTCAGATATTTGTTGCTCATATAGTCTCTCCAAAGGGATTGTTTAGTTCTCATGTTCCACCAAAGCTTTGCAAACAAAGCTTTTGATATATCCTGTAGACTTTTGAATCCCATTCCTCCTTCTTCATGTGGGTGACATAACGTTGTCCATGTGGACCAATGTCTGCTGGAATTCCTTATTGAGTTGCTCCAGAAGAATCTTGCAAACATTCTGTGAAGCTGTGCTAGGACTCCTACTGGGGGATCACATGCTGATAGGAGGTGTATAGGCATGCTTTGAAGAACATGTTTTTATCAATATTGTCCTTCCTCCAAAAGATAGTAGTTTCCCAGTCCATGACCTCAATCTATTTTGTACTTTGGCCATCAATTCTTTATAATATAGATACAACCTTCTCCCATAGTATATGGGTACACCCAGATAGGTGAAAGGAAAGTCTTTTCTTGGAATGTTGGTCTCATTATAGACCTGGTCTGCTAGTCCTAAAGGAGTCTGATGATGCATATTAACAGCACTCTTAGCTTTATTAATCTTCTGTCCACTAACCTTCTCATATTCTGTCTAAGTGTCCATGACCAACTTAAGAGAGTGCTTATCTGCAGATGTGAATACGATTGTATCATCAGCATATGCTAGGTGATTTACATAGGGACTCCATTTTGGCATTCCATACTCCTTGAACTTTTCATTTCTATGTAAGGAATTTAAAGCTCTAGTTAAGCATTCAACAGCCAGTATAAACAAAGTTGGTGATAATGGGTCGCCCTGTTTCACTCCCCTGGTTGATTTGAAAAAACCCTGTGGTTGTCCATTCACCAATATTGAGTACCAGTTGTTGGAGATAATTCTGTATACCATGTCAATTAGTATCTCTCCAAAACCCATCTTTCTTAGGATTTTTGTCAGGAATAGCCATGAAACCCTGTCATATGCCTTTTTCATGTCAAGTTTGATGACCACGTTTGCTGGTTTACCTCGTATTCTAATATCATGCACTATTTCCTGAACCAACAGAATATTCTCCACTATACTTCTACCTTTTATAAATCCTGATTGTTGTGGGGATATCAAGGTTGGTAGCAAATTCACTAGCCTGTTATGAATGATTTTGGAAAATATTTTGCTAGTGATGTTACTTAAACTAATAGGTCACATGTCAGAGAAAGTGACAATTTCTTTCTTTTTAGGAATCAACACTAGATTAGTGCAAGTGATATATCTGGGTAACTCAAGTCCACAAAAGAAGGATCTCACCATCTTTAGAGATTATTTCCCAGCAACTCTGAAAGAATTTCCCTGTATAACCATCTGGTCCTCCCGTACTTTCTGTATTTAGCCCAAAAACAGCCCTTTTAACCTCTTCTTCCTCTGGCATTTCTTGTAGTATACCATTCTGCTCTTCTGTGATCATTTGAGGAATATGTTGTAGCATTTTAAAGTCAGTGGGCATGTTTTCTTCACTAAACTGTTCTGTATAAAATCTAATTGCCTCTTGAGCTATCTCTTCCTCATTGTCTAGCCAGACACCTCTATGATCTTGAATTCTCTTGAGTTGTAGTCTTCTTTTTCCATTGACATGAGCATGGAAAAATTTGGTGTTTCTGTCTCCATCTGTAAACTATTGCATTCCAGCTTTCTGTTTCCAGAACTTCTCCTCCACTGCATAGAATTTAATTGGTTCTGCCTGGACTTTTTGCAATCTTTCTCTATTATTACTAGAAGGGTGTTGCTCAAATTCTTGCTCATGTACTTGTACCACTTCCTCTAAAGTAGCTATTTGTCTGAATATATCTCCATATGTGTCCCTGCTTCATTTGGATAGAGCCCTACTCACCTTCTTTAGTTTATTATGAAAATTAAAGAAGGGGTCTTGACTTTGTTTTTCTTGCCAGTTTTCTTTAACCACATTCAGGAAAGTCTCGTGTTCTACCCAAAAATTTAGGAACCTGAAAGGTTTATGTATAGGCCTAGTGTCTGTGCTATTCTTTATAACCAATGGTGCATGATCTGATCCTTGTTTAATCACATGTTCCACTTCTACGCTAGGAAATAAATTTAGAAAAGGTGCATTTCCCAAACATCTATCTAGTCGTTTAAATATACATGCTGTATCCGATCTCCCATTCCACCAAGTATACATGCATCCTGTAAATCCCAGTTCAGTCAATTGACATATGTCTATACAGTGTAAATGGCACTGGGAGCCCCCCATATTTCTCAATCTCATCAGTGATTACATTGAAATCTCCCCCGACAAGCCATGGTGCCTCCATGTTTGATGCGATTTCACACAAGTCATCCCACAGAGTGATTTTTGTATGTCTATCGGTGCTGGCATAAACAATAGTAACATAAAACTCATCTCCATCACCCATATCTGTGAGTTTGAGAGATAATAGTTGTTCTGTATCCATGTGCATCTCCATTTGTATGCTATTTTCCACAAATATCCAGATTTTTCCATTTATGTTATGACAAGCAGAGCCCATGTTTAACCATAATCTATACATGTCAATGTGTCTATAATGTTGAAATGGCTCCATCAAAGCTATGAAGTTGAAATGTTTTTGTTTGTTGAGCAGAACTACTCTTTCAAAGGCCTGTTGAGTATTCACAGACCTTATGTTCCATATAAGTGAGCACTTCATTGAGAATTAGTCCTAGCAGTTGCTTTCCTTGTAAGCATACCTCCTACTGCCTTAGGAGGCACACTTTTATCCCTTGCCTTGATCTGTTTGGATTCCTTTCCCGCCTTTGCCAATTGTCGAGGAGATAAATCTCCTTTGTTGTGATTGTTTATTGTTGTGGAAGTGTGTTCTAAATCATCATCATCCCCTATATCCACCCTTTGATCTGCTGTTTTTTCTTCTGTGCCGGGTTCATGGTTTTTAGCTACCAACTGTCGGTTTTCTTTTTCAGGTTCCTTGCTTATTTTTTTCTTTGTCAGCTCCTTCCTTTGTCTATCCGTGCTATTAGCAGTATCCTGTTTCTCTCCTGCGTATCTGCCATTGCTGATGTCTCTGTTTCTAATGAGTTTGCAGGTACTTCATTTAGGTGATTGGACTGCTCGTGGGATTCTGTCTGCTTGCCATCAGGAGGTTCCTTTGACACACGTTCATCACCCGGAAGAGTTTCTGTTGGGTTCCTGTGATCACTTTTATGTGGAGATAGTGTATGATTTCCTTTGTCTTTTATCAAAATATTTTTTGTTTGCTGCTGTTGTGTATTTTTCGTATGAGAAATGTTCCCCTCTTTAGAGTTTTCTCGATTTTTGTCACCACTGTTATTGAGGGCCTCCTTTTCATGTTGATGCTGTTTTGCTACTATTTTTGTTGTTTTACTCGGGGTATCCATTATGTGGTGAGCCTCATTGATATTACTTTTATTGTTGTGTTGTATTGACTACTGTCTCCTTTTTCTCCTTTGTCACTATCTTCATATCTCCACTTTTTGTCTTCCCAAACGATTCTTCCACCCATGGCTTTGATGTTTCCCTTTTCTCGTTATTGTTGTCCTTTTGTATATTAACGGTACTGTCTTTACTCTCTTCAGTTAGGTCCACTAGTTTCTCGAACTTGTTGTTCGTTGTTGTTACATTGTTGTTACATTGATATGATTTTTCTCCTTGGTGTTGTTAACTTTGACTTCCTGTCCTTTTTGTGCTCTTGTACCGATCTGTTCAACCTCTTTGCCATTCTCTTTATTATTCTTATGTTGCACCACATTCCAATTTTGTTTAATCCTTCTTCCATTCATGTATCCTACAGATTGTTTCGAGGGATTGACCTTTTGTTTTTCTGACACTTTTTTAGTTTCCTCCATCTCATTCGTTTTCTTATCCTCTTCTTGTATCTCTGCCTTTTGTAACTCTTTCCGTTGTCTGTGTTCTGGATGCAGTATCCAGCACCCCTGCATGTCATGTCCTTGAAGTTTACAATGCATACAATATTTTGGAAGATAGTCATACTGTATTACTTGCCACTTTGATTTCACTGTGCCATTCTCTTCATCAAGACAATTAATTTGTATTCTCTTTGGTAGTTCTTTTAATAGATCAATCTCCACTTTCACTTTAGCGCAACTAGGTCTTGTTTGGTTATTTGTGGCTTTGTCGATTACCAAAGGTTTTCCAATTGCATTAGCCATCGAGAAGAGAGATTCTTTATCAAACAAATTCGTGGGTAGCCCCGGAAACGATATCCATGCGATGGCTATAGTGGTTTCTTCCTCTGGGTTAAACCATGGATCCCATATTAAGAATCTCAGTGGAAAATAGTTGTTTCGTACCTGTAATTCCCATGCTCTTGACATCAAGGTTGCATAATCTTCGAGCAGGGATAGTTTGATCAAAATATGACGTTCCTCTAAAAAACCAATATTGCAAGGCCCTTTGATCTCCAACTGTGTTGGTATTGCCTTCCGTAGTTCATAAAGATCAGGGCGCCTATAAGAAAATTTTGCTACTACTGCGTATTGTAGATTTTGTCTCACCGTTAATTTCTCAAATTCCTTCTTCGTCCAAGTAATTGTTGGTTCACCATGTAAGAAAATGATAGGTTTTATATCAATGGGTTCAGGGATCTGTTTGGTTGATGGGTTGTGTAAAATTGTAGCATAGTTGGTTATTGGGTTGGTGTTAGTTCTGGGAATGGTATTGATGGGCAGGCCAATCCCAGTAGGGGGTTGGCCGCCGGCCGGCGTTGCCATTGCCGGCGTGGGATTAGATCTTGAGTTAGTAGGGTTTTTCCTGTGTGGGCAAAATAGTCAACATCTTCGTTTCGTTATTAAGCCGATAAATTCATATTTGTTGCTTCGTTATGGGGGGGGGGGGGGGGGGGGGGGGGGGGGGGGGGGGGGGGGGGGGGGGGGGGGGGGGGGGGGGGGGGGGGGGGGGGGGGGGGGGGGGGGGGGGGGGGGGG
>JAJOOO010080051.1:0-16256 GCA_029582685.1 Solanum piurae
CTACTTATTATTATTTGAGTGTTTATAGCTTTATACTAGAAATTATGATTCAATCTATTATCTGTGTAAAATCTCTATTCCTTCCAGACCCCCCCCCCTCCTCTTGTTAGCTTTATATGACATATCAAGAATATAATGTGTCTGTTCTTGACAATACAAAGGAGGTTTAGAGAATTTGCAAAAGGGAGATGGACAATCAAGATGAAACTTAATTAGTTTCCTAGAGAGTTTTGCGTTATTTATTTTTGACATCCTAATATGTCTTGGTCCACTATTTCATCAGTTTCTTTAACTAGTATTATTTTTCTAAATTTAAATTTCTAGTTGATATCTTTGTAGGATTTAGAAGTCATTTCAAAAGCATACTATGTCATGATGAATGCAAGGTAAGATAGTTTTCTCTTTCTTTAAAATAAATTGACAAAGTTTATTACGAATTATGATAATGTGTGATACACTTGTTTTCTTAACGTATTTTAAAGTAGTTATTTTAAATGTATAGTTCATTTTAAACACATATTTGCAATTAGAAATAAAATTATTACAACTCAATAACAACACTAATACAACTAAAATAATGAAAGAAAGAACAATCTAGATCACTTGTTGTGAATGAACTTTGCTTGGAAAATTTGTTTCTGCAATTTTCAATAGTTGAGGTCCATGCAATTGATTCCTTTATTTTCCAAATATGCAACCTTTTCAATTTAATACCCCGTTTTGATGATGACAAACAAAGAAAGTATAACTATGCAAGTGTATCCATCTACTCACCCCATTCACCATATAGCTTATTTGAGAAACAAGTTTTGACCTACTTAGGTATTTAATAATTTGAAACAAATATATCCACTGCTATTTGTGTGACATAATTCAGACGTCTAACATAAGTACGGTTGATTACTTTTTCTGTTATTGTAGAGATGGGTATTGTGTCTACCGATTCAATCAAATAAATCTATAAAAATGAAAATTATTTATGGAATGATCATTCAGATCTTACTTTACTTTAGTACTTGTAAAACTTTTAGTGTGTGGATCTTAGAGAAATATACTCAACAAAGGTATTCGCATATCTGTGAAGCTTAATTTGTAGTGAACTACAATGTGGTAACTAGTAATAATCAATTGTACTATCCAGAACTCTAAGGTATGGTCATAATTTTCTTTTAGCTTTAATTTGTGTTATGTATAAATATATATGTGGTAGTTTTTTTAGCTTTAATACGTCTATGTATAAATATATATGTGGTATTTTTTAATTAGATTTAAGTTCTGTAATTTCTTTTCAGTTTTTTCCATTAAAATTTACTCGATTAGTTTCACGCCTGAATGACCGTGTAAGATTGTGTAACTGTAATGCTTCACTTGCTGTCGAACAAGGATAACCTAAATTTTCACCCAAACATAAAAGCAACATATGTAACTTTTATGCTATGGTAAAAAAGTTAGGCAATCGATACCAAGTGAACCCTGATGGTTACAAACTCTACACGATCAATCAGGCGTGAAACTGATCGAATCACAAAGTGGGGGACTTCTTGGTTTTCCAGGTGATGTAGCAGTTGTTTTACTCTCTTTCTATGACTGAATTTATAACTGTTGTTTGAAGCAGCTCAATCAGGTAGTTTCTTCTGGGTAAGTCCTTTCTTTTTATTACTTTGCCTCATTGGCCAAGATTCATCGATCCTGGTGACTTACTTCTGCCTATATGTCTCGTTGGCGATAAAATCAGGTTAGCTTAGATTTGTACGAAGATGTCAACACAATATTTTTTACCTACCAGATAGTAAGTGAATCATTTTTAAAATAAAGCTAGTATACATCAAGAAAATACACATTTCTTTTATAAGTCATTTTTATGTCAACTTTATGGTAGGTTTTGTCACACACTTATACTAAATTACTAACACATTTATCTTTGACAATATTGTTTGTGGGTGTAATGATCTGATTCCGTCGCTAGGGAAAATCCCATGGGGAAAGAATTGGGGTCAAAAAACTTTTTGGTAGTAACTTGAAATTTCCTAGCCTAGTCCCATCTTGGACAAAATCGGAGTCAGTGAGGTCTAGGGAAATCTGATAACGAATGACATTTCTAATTATGAATTTGATCAACTGATTATATAACTAAGACGTTAAGGAAACCGTACGACTTTACGTAATAAAATTCGAGTGAGTAGAACTCCCGAAAATGATCTTTACGTGAACGGGTATATTCTAAGTGTCAAGGGTTGAAGGTGTGTTGTGAAATGGGGGTTTGAAACTCTTATTTAACTCTCTGTTTCCATGAAATCTACTAGGGAGGGATTATTCCAGCCAGGGTAGGGCTGTTGTGGTGGGATGTGGGCCGCCATAACAGGACAGACACGACCTAAGTCAGAAATAAACCCCAAAATGCCATTATTCTACAGGTTTCATCTTTGAGAGCTAAGGAACAACCCCAGAGCCAGTTCTTGACAGTTTTCCACCTCTTCTAGCACCAAAGGTAAGGATTTAACTCCCCTAATCCGTATTTCGATCCATAGAACATAGTTTCTTAGATAATTATCATTGGGGGGGAAGTTTTGATTAAAAAAAACCCTAATTTGGGTATTGGGATCTTGGGTTGGCCTAGGGTTGATAATGTTGATTATAATTCGGGTAATTAGGCCTCGTGTATTAATCCTTACATTAATTGTTGTTTGTAGACCTAGAACAAGAGGAAAGAATCTGCAAAGGGAAGATTCAAGTGCCTTAGGGGGATTCAAGCTTAGTTTCGAGGTAGGTGATGGTTGTGATTTCATGTTTTGCATGATGTATGTTAGTAATTGCTTCATTTTAATGTATGTATATATGTGAATGAAGCCTATTGATCACACATAATGTAATTGAGTATGACCGAATGATTGCATGCCATGAATCAACGCTTGATTGTATGATTATGAGAATGTACATTGTGATTATGATTGTGGCTCATTGAATGGATTGGGTGTCACGTTCCGATACACTAATCTGACACACTAACTTGGATCAGGTGCCATGTTCCAGCGCACATATGGGATCAGGTGTCACGTCAGGCACACTAATTGGGATTGGGTACCATGTTCTGATACACTAACAATTTGGGCATGGGTTCCATGAGAGGACCATTGAATTGGGTTCCATGAGAGAACCATTAACTTGTCATATATACTTGTTATTGAGAATATGGAATTGTACATTACTCTGAAAATGATAACTGATATATATATATATATATATATATATATATTCTGTATATGTGTGTTTTACTTTGTTGTGACTGCTAACATATATTTCGGTTACTGGACTAGTTGTGTGATCCTACCAATACAATGTGGTTGTGTACTGATACTACACTTGCTTGTTCTTTGTTGAGTACAGGGCATCTTCAGGCGGCTATTGATAGACCTCAGTTAGGTGACTATTGAGCGTGATCGGATTCAAGGGTGAGCCAGTTCTTTCAGGATACGAAGGATCTCTCTTGGTTCATTCCACTCTTTTCAGACTCAGACTATTTGTGTATGGTGTTTGTTTAGTTTGGGGGTTGTACCCCTTGTTCTTAGACTTATCGTTATTAGAGTTTTGGTACAATGAATATCAGGTTCTAGGGGTTGTTTTTCCACATTAGTTTGGCTAGTTTATTTAAACCTTTGGAGTTTATGGGAACTCTATATAATTTATGCATTTAAACCTGCTTCTGTATCTTTAAATGTGTAGTATCATGGTTAAGGTTGCTTAGTTGTGTTGTAGTAATGGTTCTCTCACCAGAGGGTTAGTGTGGGTGCCAATCATGACGATCTAGGTCGTGACAAAGTTGGTATCAGAGCCCTACGTTCGTTGATCTCATTGTACCAAAATGAGTCAAGTAGAGTCTTGCGGAATGGTACAAAGACGTCCATACTTTTCTTCGAGATGATATAGGACTTTAGGAAAAACTCACTTCTTTCTACTCATTCGTGCTATGACTTGAATCCAATTAGTATCTGGGTGATACAAATTGTTATCGTTCCTCCTTCACTCTATGGTCCGAACTAGAGCAAAAAATGTGGTAACACCATCACTAGCAAGAGAGGATGTGTATAGACTACCGACAGTTGAATAGGGTCACCATTCGAAACAAGTATCCACTACCTCGGATAGATGATATTTTGAATAGTTGTAGGGTTCATCAGTTTTCTCTAAGATTGATCTAAGGTCTGGCTATCATCAGTTAAAGATTCGGTCCGAGGATATACCAAAAACAACATTTAGGACCCAATATGGGCACTATGAGTTTCTAGTTATGTTGTTTGGGTTGACAAATACGCCTGCAACTTTCGTGAGTTTGATGAATGGTGTGTTCAAACCATTTCTTGATTTTTTTGTTATAGTATTTATTGATGACATTTTGGTTTATTCGAAAAGTGAGGGAGAGTATGCCGACCATCTTCGTATTATTTTAGGTGTTCTTGGGAAACAAAAGTTGTATGCAAAATTTTCTAAATGTGAATTTTGATTGACTTCGGTTTCCTTTTTGGGGCATATAGTGTAACATCTCGCAATTTGAAATAACTAGGAAGAATCTAATAATTGGAAATGGTAATTTTTGGAAAGAATGAAAATCTGGAAAAAAAATTGTAAAGTATGTTAGTTGAGTTTTTGGTCAACTTAAAACGGCCATAACTCCTAGCTCAGGATGAGTTAGGTGTATTTCCAGATATGGTTGGAAAGCTCTTAGAATAATATTTCCAACGCTGCCAAGTTTGTGCTATTCCAAGTTCGTATCAGTAAGTTATGCACTTTGGAAGCTGGGTTGTTGGAATAAGGAAAGTCTAAAAACCGGATTTTAGAAGGGTAGTTTGGTCTTTACCTTACCCTTTTATTTTAATTCTTTTTTGGTAGTTACTTAGGGGTCTAAACTGAACTTAGTCAGTTTACGCTTTTTAAAATTAGAGTTAGGGTTTCTGGAGAAAGAACGTAAGAGCAAGGAGAAGAGGAAAAACAAGATTCGCCAAGAACGATCGATTTTGGTTGTGGAATTCGCCAAGGAATTGATCCTACAAGGTATGTGAGTCTTTCATAGCATTGGGTTCGTTCACCCATGCGCCAAACATGCTTAGTTCAGTGATATTCGTCCTAAAAGAGTTTGAAAGTTGATGTTCTTGATATGTATTCTTGAATTTGAATGTCGTTCTTGAATTGGGCTGAATTGAGGAGTTTCTGAGATCTTTACGTTGAGTTTTAGAGTTATTTTGAGTTCGGTTCTTGAGTACATATGTTGGGTGTCAGAATCTAAAATGAATTTGAGAACAATAGCTTAGATTAGGCGAATTGGGGTTGGAAAACGAAAAGGGGAAAAATCGAGTGGGATTTGGCACGCAAGTCCGCGTCACGGACTTGCTCCCCAGTGAACAAAGATTAGCTCCATGTCGCGCTTAGGACGCAGACTCCTCTGTCTCAAAATTTAATTTCGTGAGAAAATATTCTAATGCAACTCCACGTCGCGGACTTGTTCCAAGACGGTGATTTTGTGATCTTTACTCAGGTTTCGCTATCTACAAACACTCATAAACATCATGGGATCTTTCCTATCACAAATCACAATCCTTGAATCCATACTTCAATTCAAGGAAAGTTAAGAGTCAAGTCAAGCAAAGTTAAGAGTCAAGTCAAGTGAAGTTAAGAGTCAAGTTAAGAAAAGTTTATAAGATTTTCAAAAGTCTTTCACAAACGTTTTAACTTTGGTTTAAGACTTAAGTTTCGAGTTAAGCAAAGAACAAAGAGTTGAGTTCATTTCTCAAAAAACTATAACGGAACTAAGTATTCCCAAGAGTTTAAAAATGTTTTTCATAGTTGAGCAAGAAAGGGAACATCGATTCCAAGAGAGTTTTTAATCTAAGTTTTGAGTAATTATCTCAAACCAGTGAAAGAAGTTTGTTTTAAAAAATATGAGCTAAGTATATTTTGGGAGTAGTATTGAGCACCGATATGGGGATGCGAGTTCATATTAACTCAAGTCTCCATAAACCATGTAGACATCATGGGTAGTAAAGGATCATACATTTTAGATGACTCCTTAAGATGCTTTTAGCATAGACTAGTGGATACACTAAGTTAAGTGTTTTATATGACGGCAAAGTATAAGACAGTTCTGGCAGTGTGGGCAAGACGTTGTATCACCACTTAGGCTCATAGTGGTGGTTGTCGATTATAGAAACTCCCAAAAACTATATTACTGTATTATATGAGTAAAGTTAAGTTTGTTATTGCATTTTCATTAACGAACTAAGTTTCTTTTACTGTTTTATAAAGCTTTTTCATATATTGCATGTGTTTCATTACTTTATTTTGAGTTAAGTTATTCATGAGTTGAGAAGAGCCAAGGTAAGTGTTTCTTTCAGAATCTTTTCAAGCCTATGTTATGTTTAGCATTACAACTCGCATACTCATACATTCATATTATGATACAAAAACAGGTAACCAAGATCAGCACACAGCGCCTCGTTGATCCAGTTTGAGCACTCAGAGTCTTGTGGTGAGCCTCCCCACTTCTGGAGGATCCCTTTTATTACTTTCAGTTTTATTATTAGTTCATTAGGATGTCGTGGGCCTATCCCAATGTCCATCTTAGTTTTTTAGAGGCTTCATAGACAGACAGTCAGTTAGTTAAATTCATTTATCACTACTGTATTATTGGCTTATGTTTTGAGACTTGATGTTGCCATTTTGGCTAAGTTTGAATGTTTACTTAAGGACATTTTAAGTTATTTCACAAGTTCCTTTTTAGACTATTTCTTGTGTTTAAGTCTTCTGCTGAGTAATAAAGCCAGGCCAAGGGTTCGCTTGGGACCATCAATGGTTCTCGAGTGCCGACCACGTCTAGGGTGTAGGCTCGAGGTGTGAAAAACTTGGTATCAGAGCACAGAGTTCAAGAGTCCTAGGGAGTCTATGAAGTCATGTCTGTAGAGTTCTAGTTATCAGTGTGAAGCGCGCCACATCTATAATTAGGAGGCTGCAGCACTTAGGAAAATTTCTCACTTCTTTCACACTGATTTTCATGCGTTAGAGTTTGATCTCTAAAAATTTTCCTTCTAATTTGTGCTTGCGCGTGTTTTCAGATAATCATGCCTCTACGAAGAGCTATCAGAGGTCACCTTGCTAGGCGTAATGTTGAGGAGCAAGAGTTACCGAATGCACCAGAAGTGCAACCATAAGGGGACGTTACAAACGATGAGTTATGTGAGGCTATCCAAATGTTGAGCCAAGTTGTGACCAAGCAAGCTGGGCAGAAGAGAGGGAATCGACAGGAAGTAGCTGACACTTTGAGGATCCGCGAGTTCGTAAGGATGAATCCTACAAGTTTTACAGGTTTGAGCTCTGCAAAGGATCAGGAAAATTTTATTGAGGAACTGAAGAAGGTATTTGAGGTTATGCATATTGCAGATACTGAGCGAGTTGAACTAGCTGCATATCAATTAAAGAGTGTTGCTAGGACTTTGTTTGATCAGTGGAAAGAGGGTAGAGATAAGGATGCACCACCTGTGAGTTGTGCTTCTTTTGAGGAGGCCTTCTTGGGGTGTTTCTTTTCCCGAGAACTGAAAGAGGCTAAGGTACGAGAATTTCTTACCCTTGAGAAGGAGTCATTGAGTATTCATGAGTATGGGTTGAAGTTCACCCAACTATCCCGATATGCTCCGGAGATGGTTGCAAATATGTAACGACCCTAAAAATGAAATAGTGAAACTACAGCCCAACATGTGTGCGTTTATGTTTGTCTTGATTTTTGAAGTTGTTTGATGTTGTACCGAGCCATGGTTAGACGTCAAGGTACGACTCCCCAAGGACCGCCCTAAGGGTCCTTGAGGAGGACCCTAAGTCTAAACCCCAAGAAAACCACCAAGCTGCCAAAACATTGTGAACCACAGATGCAATCCACGGCCAGTATATTGATCTACAGCTCGTGATCTTTCTCTGTAGGTCAAGGGGCCCCAAACCACCTTGAGGTCATGAACCACGCTTCAACAGCACGATCCGTGACCCCATCCATGGTCCGTGGATTGGGGTTTGTAGATTGGACATGCAAAAGTTGTGTTGGTTCGGCCAAGGTAAAGTTATATTGGTAAATTCTTTAATTGTTTAGTTAAGTTTTTGGACGACTAGCTTGGGGTATCTAGTAGCAATCTCTTATCCCTTAATGAATGAATGTAATGAATGTCAAATACTTTGTGGGGAATAATTCTAAGCACCGAGAGGATATGAAATGAGGTGGATACTCATCTGGGAGTTGAGGCAGGGTATCTAGTAGCAACCTCTTGAGATGGATGCCCATCCATGAGTTGAGGCGGGGTATCTAGTAGAAATCTCTTATCCCTTAATGAATGAATGTAATGAATGTCAAATACTCCGTGGGGAATAATGCTAAGCACCGAGAGGATATGAAATGGGGTGGATACTCATCCGAGAGTTGAGGTGGGCTATCTAGTAGCAACATCTTGAGATGGATGCCCATCCATGAGTTGAGGTGGGGTATCTAGTAGAAATATCTTATCCCTTAATGAATAAATGTAATGAATGTCAAATACTCTATGGGGAATAATGCTAAGCACCGAGAGGAAATGAAATGGGGTGGATACTCATCCGAGAGTTGAGGCGGGGTATCTAGTAGCAACCTCTTGAGATGGATGCTCATCCATGAGTTGAGGCGGGGTATCTAGTAACAATCTCTTATCCCTTAATAAATGAATGTAATGAATGTCAAATACTCCGTGGAGAATAATGCTAAGCACCGAGAGGATATGAAATGGGGTGGATACTCATTCGGGAGTTCAGGCGGGGTATCTATTAGCAACCTCTTGAGATGGATGCCCATCCATGAGTTGAGGCGGGCTATCTAGTAGAAATCTCCCTATCCCATAACTATGTGCCCACATAGTTCTATAGCTAGTGCATCCACTTAAGCTAAAATGAATGGTCCTACCTTAGGCAAGTAGGAATCCCTTATCCGGTGAGGGTGACACCGGGATTCCATGTCAAGCTCTCATGGTCTATGTCAGTTAAGGCTTACCCCCACAATAATGTTAATGAACTATGGCTTCTTAAGGATGTACTACTTAGTGTGGGTGGTGGAATGGGACGCCATCTATGCATTGCACAAGTAGGCATTTGAGAGAGGTCATGGTGTGTTCCTTATAATGTTAATGAAATGAATGGGCTCTTATGATGACTTTTTTGAGAATGTTGGTCTAATGTCTAATGAATGAAGGTGCTCTTAATGTAATGATGTTAATGAATGTTGACTTAAATAATTATATTGCTTAAATATAAATGATGCATGCTATACTTGGATTGTATATGAGTTACTTCCTTGTCATGTCTTATTGTATATGAAGGTGCCTTGTCTAGGGTGACTTCAAAGGAGTACTTAGTGTGAGTAGTAGTATGGGATGGTACTTGCACATTGCACATTGCACAAGTATGACTTAGAGTTGTCTTAGATGTTGGTCTTAATGTGATGATGTGATTAATGTAATGGTTATGTGTCTTATATGCTCTATTGTGTAAAGGTGGAAAGGATGAATGGTAAGTTCACTTTTGGTGACCTTAAGGTGGTACATTGGTGTGGGTGGTGGTATGTTCATGAAGTTTTACAAAAATGGCATAAAAGCATGGCTTTCAACTCAAATGTCCTTTTTAAAGCATGTTTTTGCATGGTCATCATACTTAGTACATCTAATGTGCTAACCCCATTCATCCCCTCTTTCTTACAAAGTATAGGGGTTGGAGATATTGGAGTTCTATGCTTGATGAATAGGTTTCTAAGGAGCTTGGAGATGAAGACTTGGTGAGTCTTCATAGTTTCGAGGACAAGATCCACCATGTCCCCTTTATGTCTTTAGTTCACGTTAAAGTCTTTAGTTTTGGTAAAGCTTTTGTATGGGCTAAGTCCCAATGTTGTATTCAAAGTATTAGATAGTTTGAGACATAGTGTATAAAGTCTAGAAAAGTCTTCCGCTTGATTTTTAATGAAAATTTCTTCGATTGTAAAGAAAGTTTTTAATTCTTCTTTATTTTCCTATGTTCTTATGTTCAAGAATGTTATGAGGCTTGTATTAGACCCCTTCAGGGTCGAGTACGCCGTGTTACGACTAAGTGGTGCTCTCGGGTCGTGACAGGATATGAGGAGTAGAATGAGTTTGTTTGTTGCTGGGTTTTCCCATCTATCAAGCAAAGAGGGCAGGGAAGCAATGCTAATTGGGGACATGGATATATCGCGGTTGATGGTATATGTGCAGTAGGTTGAAGAAAAAAAGTTGAGGGATAGGGAAGAGTTCAAAAATAAGAAAGCTAAGACAGGGAATGAGTCCGGGAAACAAAAGCGTAATGTGAACCGTTCGTCCTTTCAGCAAAATCAAAAGGGATCTTCTCCATCATCTGCTAGTGTTCCTGCACCCAAAAACAGAGGTGAGCATAATAGTCATAATTCACAGAACTTCAGAGCCAGACCTGCATAGTCTCAAGGTAGTGTGGTGCAAGAAGGTAATTGGGCTCCTGCATGTGCTAGGTGTGGTAGAACCCACCCAGGTAAGTGTCGTGATGGCCAGACAGGTTGCTTCAAGTATGGGCAAAAGGGTCACTTCATGAAAGAGTGCCCTAAGAACAGGCAAGGTAATGGAAATCTGGGCAATAGAGCCCAATCTTCATCAGTTGCTCCACCAGACAGGGCAGCACCTAGAGGAGCTACATCAGGTACTGGCGGAGGGACAAACCGTCTTTATGCGATCACTAATCGCCAAGAGCAAGAGAACTCTCCAAATGTTGTCACTGGTATGATCAAAATCTTTGTTTTTTATGTTTATGCTTTACTAGACCCAGGAGCAAGTTTATCTTTTGTAACCCCTTATGTTGCAAATAAGTTTGATGTTCTTCCTGAGAAACTCGGTGAACCATTTTATGTTTCTACACCTGTTGGGGAGTCTATTCTAGCTGAGAGAGTCTATCGTGATTGTGTCATTTCCATCAATCACAAAGACACCATGGCTGATTTAATTGAGTTAGACATGGTAGATTTTGATGTCATTCTGGGTATGGACTGGCTTCATGCCTGTCATGCCTCAATTAATTGTAAGACTCGAGTTGTTAAGTTCCAAGTTCCTAATGAGCAAGTCTTAGAGTGGAAAAGTAGTACAGCAGCGCCTAAGGGTCGTTTCATTTCATACCTTAAGGCAAGAAAGTTAGTTTCTAAGGGTTGTGTCTATCACTTAGTCCGAGTTAATGACTCAAGTATTGAGATACCTCCCATTCAGTCAGTTCCTATAGTAAAAGAGTTTTGAGAAGTCTTTCCAGATGATCTACCTGGAGTCCCTCCTGAGAGAGAGATAGACTTCGGTATAGATGTTCTTCCATATACTCATCCTATATCTATTCCGCCATACAGAATGGCACCAACAGAGTTGAAAGATCTTAAAGAGTAGTTGAAAGATCTCCTAGATAAGGGTTTCATTCGACCAAGTGTCTCACCTTGGGGCGCTCCAGTCTTGTTTGTCAGAAAGAAATATGGTTCCCTTAGGATGTGTATAGATTACTTCCAATTGAACAAGGTTACTATCAAGAACAAGTATCCTCTTCCTCGAATCGATGATCTTTTCGATCATCTTCAGGGTGCTTATTATTTTTCTAAGATTGACCTTAGATCTAGCTACCATCTGTTGAAAGTAACGGAGTGTGATATTCCCAAGGCAGCATTCAGGACCCGTTATAGTCATTATCAGTTTCTGGTCATATCGTTCGGTTTGACTAATGCACCTGCAGCGTTCATGGACCTTATGAATAGAATTTTCAAACCTTATTTAGATATGTTTGTTATCGTCTTTATTGATGACATATTAATCTATTCAAAGAATGAAGAAGATCATGCTAACCATCTCAGAATAGTTCTTCAGACTTTGAAATATAAGGAGTTATATGCTAAGTTCTCTAAATGCGAGTTTTGGCTTGAGTCTGTGGCATTCTTGGGTCACATAGTTTTCGGTGATGGAATTAGAGTTGATACACAAAAGATAGAGGCAGTGCAGAGTTGGACTAGACCCACATCTCCAACTGATATTAGGAGTTTCTTGGGCTTGGCTGGATATTATAGAAGGTTTGTAGAGGGGTTCTCATCTATTTCGTCCCCTTTGACCAAGTTAACTCAGAAGACATTGAAGTTTCAATAGTCTGAAGCTTGTGAGAAAAGCTTTCAGGAATTGAAAAAGAGGTTGACCACTGCCCCAGTGTTGACCTTACCAGAAGGTACTCAAGATTTTGTGGTGTATTGTGATGCATCTCGAGTTGGTTTGGGTTGTGTATTAATACAGAATGGCAAAGTTATAGATTATGCCTCCAGACAGTTAAAAGTTATGAGAAGAACTACCCAACCCAGGAATTACAGTTGGTTGTAGTAGTTTTTTCTTTGAATATATGGCGTCATTATTTGTATGGTGTTTATATTGATGTATTCACTGATCACAAGAGCCTTCAATATGTGTTCACTCAGAAAGAGCTTAATCTCAGACAAATTAGGTGGTTAGAATTACTCAAGGATTATGACATGAATATTCTTTACCAACTAGGTAAGGTTAATGTTGTTGTTGATGCTTTTTGCAGGTTGTCTATGGGTAGTACTGCTCATGTTGAGGAAGAAAAAAGAGATTTAGTGAAGGATGTGCATAGACTTTCACGCTTAGGAGTCCGACTAATGGATTCCACAAAAGGAGGAGTAGTGGTGATGAATGGGGCTGAATCTTCATTAGTGTCATAAGTGAAAGAGAAGCAAGACCAAGACCCAATTTTGCTTGATTTGAAGGCAATTGTTCATAAGCAAAAAGTATTAGCTTCTGAACAAGGGGGAGATGGTGTATTGAGATATCAAGGTAGATTGTGTGTAGGAAGCTCATAGTTCCATATATTCCATTCATTCGGGCTCCACAAAGATGTATCGTGACTTGAGAGAAGTGTATTGGTGGAATAGCATGAAGAAGGGCATTGCAGAATTTGTTGCTAAGTGTCCAAATTGCAACCAAGTTAAAGTAGAGCACCAAAGGCCAGGTGGTTTGGCTCAAAATATATAAATTTCGGAATGGAAGTGTGAGATGATTAATATGGACTTCATCACAGGTTTACCAAGGTCTCGCAGGCAACATGATTCCATCTGGGTGATTGTTGATAGAATGACAAAATCAGCCCACTTTTTGCCGGTGAAGACTACCCATTCAACAGAAGATTATGCTAAACTATATATTCAAGAAGTGGTAAGACTTCATGAGGTTCCGGTCTCCATTATTTCAGACAGAGTTGCGTAATTTACTGCACAATTTGGAAGTCATTCCAAAAAGGCTTGGGTTCAAAGGTGAGCTTAAGCACTGCTTTTCATCCTCAGACAAATGGACAAGAAGAGCGCACTATTAGGACCTTAGAGGATATGTTGAGGGCTTGTGTGATTGATTTCAAAGGTAGTTGGGATGATCACCTACCTCTCATCGAGTTCGCTTACATCAATAGTTACCACTCTAGCATCCAAATGGTTCTTTATGAAGCTCTTTATGGGAGAATATGCAGATCTCCTATTGGATGGTCTAAAGTTGGTGAAGCTGGGTTTATAGGACCAGATTTAGTGCATCAAGCGATGAAGAAGGTGAAAGTGATTCAAGAGAGGTTGCAAACGGCACAGAGTCATCAGAAATCCTACACAGATGTTAGGAGAAGGGAGTTAGAGTTTGAAGTTGATGATTGGGTATATCTTAAATTTTCACCCATGAAGGGTGTTATGAGATTTGGTAAGAAGTGGAAATTTAGTCCCCGGTATATTGGACCTTACCGAATAGCCAAGAGGATTGGCAAAGTAGCTTATGAGTTGGAGCTACCACAAGAGTTAGCCGCAGCTCATCCGATTTTCCATGTCTCGATGTTGAAAAATTGCATGGGCGATCCTTCATTGATCATACCAACTGAAGATATTGGGATCAAATATAGTTTATCTTATGAAGAGATTCCGGTTCAGATTTTAGATCGCCAAGTTCGCAAGTTGAGAACAAAAGAGGTAGCACCAGTCAAAGTCCTTTGAAGAAACCAATTTGTTGAGGAAGCTACTTGGGAAGCTGGGGAGGATATGAAGAATAGATATCCACATCTCTTTGAATCCATAGAAAGTGCAGACCAAGGTAATAATTCTCTTCTTAGGACTCTTTAAATTATGAGTGAGCATGTTGTTTGTTTGCATTTGCTTGTTGGGTGTTTGAACTTGATGTTACCACCCTTAACCTAGTAAGAGTAATCTCATTCTAGGACAAATGTTCCCGAGGGGGATATATTGTAACATCTCGCAATTTGGAATAACTAGGAAGAAACTAATAACTAGAAATAGTCATTTTTGGAAAGAATGAAAATCTGGAAAAAAAATTGTAAAGTATGTTACTTGAGTTTTTGGTCAACTTCAAAAGGACATAACTCCTAGATCAAGATTATTTAGGTGTATTTCCAGATATGGTTGGAAATATCTTGTAATAACCTTTCCAACGCCGCCGAGTTTGTTTGATTCCGAGTTCGTATGAGTAAGTTATGCCATTTGGAAGTTGCGTTGTTGGAATAAGGAAGTTCTAAAAACCGGATTTTAGAAGGGTAGTTTGGTCTTTACCTTACCCTTTTATTTTAATTCGTTTTTGGTAGTTACTTAGGGGTCTAAACTGAACTTAGTCAATTTACGCTTTTGAAATATAGAGTTAGGGTTTTTGAAGAAAGAACGCAAGAGAAAGGAGAAGAGGAAAAGCAAGATTCGCCAAGAACGATTGATTTTGTTTGTGGAATTCGCCAAGGAATTGATCCTACAAGGTATGTAAGTCTTTCATAGCATTGGGCATGTTCACCCATGCGCCAAACATGCTTAGTTCAGCGATATACGTCCTAAAAGAGTTTGAAAGTTGATGTTCTTGATATGTATTCTTGAATTTGAATGTCGTTCTTGAATTGGGCTGAATTGAGGAGTTTCTGAGATCTTTACGTTGAGTTTTAGAGTTGTTTTTGTAACGACCCAAGAGCACTCCCTAGTCGTTACCGGCGTATTCGACCTCTCAGAGGTCTTATACAAGCCCTTAGCATTCGTCATAGCATTATCATAGAAAAATAGCGGAAAATTTAAAACTTTTTCGTAATATAACACAAGACTTAAAAATTCACCTCATTTAAACCTTTAATACAAAATTTGAATACTACGTCTCAAAGTAGCCATCTTAAAACACGACTACAACACAAGAGGGACACATCCCTTACAATACAAAAGAAACTACTATCTAGTACATTGAACTTAAGGAAACTCCTCAACATAAAGGTCCTTGAATCTTTAAGGACACACCCGAACTTAGGAATAGTAAGCCAAGCTCATCACTTCTAAGAAAGTCCTTTAGCCACCACCACCTACACTTGGTGTAAAAAGATGAAGAAGAATTGTGTTAGTACAAGAATGCACTAAGTATGATAACCATGCAAAAACATGCTTTTAAAAGGACATTTAGTTGGAAACCATACGTCATGCCTTTTTAGAGAGACTCCAAGAACATTTAGTTCAATAGGCACAATATAAACCACATACATTGTCATACACATGGAAACCATGCATAATAGCACATAGAGCCACTTATAACATTTTACGCACATTCAATGCATACAATACATTACCTTCCTCTTTATCTTAACTTCTTTCCTCAAGCAACCCTTAGGGAATACTTAGTGCAATGTATCACCTTAAGGTTACCAAAGGAGAACTTACATATAGCCTTCATCAATACAACCACATATATTCATAGAGTCATAAGCACACCATAAGACATAGTCTTCACATAGGAACCATCACCTAAGACAACCCCCAAGTCACACTAGTGCAATGTGCAAGTAGCATCGCATAATACTACTCACACCAAGTGTTCCTAGGAAGCCACCATAGACTAGGCACATCATATTCAACAAGTCATAACATCGTCATTTAACATTAGACATAAGACCAACATACTTCATGACATCATATAAGGACTCATTCATTTACTACATCATTAGTCCTAACCCATTTATATCATATCATAGGTAAACCACCCTCACAACTCCTTCACAAGCTCACTTGTGCAATGTACACATGGAGTCCCATACCCCCATATATACTAAGCAAACCCATTAAGAAGTCATAAGTGTAATTCACATGCATAATCATACTTCATGTCTTGACATAAGTAAAGTCAACCTTAACATGCTTT
>JAJOOO010080057.1:0-10240 GCA_029582685.1 Solanum piurae
TAAAAAATGAAGTGCGGAATAGTATTGGTAATCAATATTTAAATGATTGTCTAGTGTGTTACATAGAGCGTGATGTATTTATAAATGTTAGTAATGATGTCATTATCGATCGTTTTCAGAATATGAAAACTCGTCGAGGACAATTGTAAATGAATGATGAATATTTATAATATTAGTAAATAGTAATATTATTGAAAGTTTTAAATTTGTTAACTTCATGCTTTTAGTGTGGAGTGTGAATTTGTAATATCTTATTATTTATATTTTATTGATTGATTTATGATATATATCGAAAAGACGAATAATTTAATCAAATATAAAATTAATTTAATCGATAAGTTTATTTGGCACCCACGGACTCTAAATGCTGGATCCGCCACTGCATACACTAATAAAATTCGAATCAGAAACGAAAGGGGTTTCACTAATTTTCCCCTTCCTCTTGTTCCCCTTTTGATTACCGGACTCTTCCTTTTCTTTGATTTTGTTTTTCTCTTTTTTGTTTGAACCACCCCTCTCCGGATTTTCAAAAATTATTGGCAGTGGTGTTTGAGTTAAAATGTTGAAAGATGGGGCATGAACTTCATCTGTAGACGTTCCTTCGACTAATCTTGGGCTCTTTCAAGGAGTTACAACCATGTTTTTGTTGGAAACCGAATTGAAAGGAGGCATTTTCATAGTTGGTTGGTGAGAACGATTTGAGAGAGTTGAAATTTGGGAGAGATGGAATTGAGAAACAATGGTGATAGTGGGATTGTAGGTGGTGGCGTGTGTGAGTGAATAATCGTGGGTTAGGGAGGTGGGATTGACGAATATCGGAGGGGTTGGGAATGACGCCTGAAATCAAGGAAACGTGTAGAAGTAAATCCCTATAATTGGGTAACGGATAATTTCAACTTTTAAAAAAGGAAGTGAAATCAAATTAAATACTTATTATTAATTAATAATAAAAACTATAAATAGATTAATAATTCATTAAATAAATATAATTTGATTTTTAAATTAAATTAAATTAAATTGATATGTTATAGCTCATAAATAATCTGTTATAAGCAAGAATATTTTAAAAGTATATTTAAAACTCGTAAAATTGACTCTTAAATGTGTATATGAGGTGATTTTTCCTAATTTTACTAGTTAATATATAATATTTGTTTTTCTTATCCGCTTGATTAACGCTTATAACTAGTACTACTATTTTTCAAATTAAATTCATTGAACCTCTACCTAATTAGAAAGTACGTCTGAAACTGTCCGTTGTTGCTTCTTATGATAGACCCAACTAGTTGTTTGGATTGGCTTATTTTTACCATTTTAGCTTAAAACAAAGTGCTTATAAGCACTTTTGTAAGTTATCCACACACTTCAGAAGTGCTTAAAATCTGTTTTGGATTTAAAAAACACTTCAAATAAGCCAATCCAAATGAATTTGAAACTTAAATGCTTGCTAATCACTTTGTAGTTCAGCTAACATCCAAACATAATTCACAAAGTAGAAACAGGGAAAGGGTCTGTAAACAACCATGGTTAACATACACAAGACCATAAATACTTGAGACATCCTACTCCCAAAATATAGCTTTAGCAGATGCGTAACTATGATCACTGATAATTGCACAACCTTTCTGCCATGTTTCCAAGATTCCACCTCTGGGATAAGCAATAATACCAGGGTTACAGGAACATAAGCATTTTAAGGCCATATATTAAATAAGTATTTACATATCCGACGTTCATCCACCATAGAAAATAAAAAACCCCCACGTTCCAAACTACACCATGCGATGCAAAATTGTATGTGAGATGCAGGTATCACCAACATGAGTTGCTCCTCTAACAAAACCAAGGTCTGAGAAGGAAAACTTGCCATTGATGATTGTACCAAAATTTGCAAAGGAACCATGATGTAATCTCACGTCAAGAGACTTTAAAGCAAGGGATTCATGCACTTTTCGAGAAAGCTCCAGCGGCAAATAGAAGATTTCTTCGTGAAAACTGCTCACGGAGTATAACATGCAACTTTTAGAGGATGAACTAATAAAACCACAGAAAGAAGCAAGCATAACAATTCTTACGTGCAAAGCATAGACTGGAGTAGCTTTGGTAGGCAGGGTCTTCAATAAACGAAGTCTGTTGTTACTTCCAGATTTGCTGTTTGATAGAGAGAGAGAGCTGGTATTAGCAATCTAAGAGAAAACAAATGCCACAGTATATATCTGCTTCAGTAATACTTACTTCTCTTCTTTTAGTGGCGCTTTGGTGCTTGTGGTTACATCCCATAATTTTACAGTGCAATCAGCAGAGCCAGATGCAAGAAGTGAGCCTTCACCACTGAAATAAGACATATAAGCTAGAAATATAATCTATCTTCAATGAACCTCACACTCAAGTGCATCTCTGAGCGTACACAAACTAAAGGTTAAGTTCATTTCTTTCCGTACCTAAAAGCAAGTGACCACACACAGGAGGAATGACCGACCAAAGGAGTAATACAACGTCCACTTGAGAGATCCCACATCATGACTGTTCCATCTTCATCACCGGATGCCATATATCGACCATCAGGAGACATTGCCAATGATAGGATCATACTCCTATGACCAATGAAAATTCTGACACAGTCGCCGCTCTGGACGTCCCACAAGCGTACAGTTTTGTCGCTTGATCCGGTTGCAATGTAATTGCAATTTGCATGCCATTGCACACACTACATGATGAATTTAACATGCTCTCAAATTTATGTCGCTTGAAAGGAAATTGCAAGAAATCTAAGTAATTGATAATTTTCATGCCAACATTGCAGAGCAACTGAACAGTTCTGCAACTACTTATTATACTTAGATCATTTTAATGGTCGGTTGTGAAATTCATTATGCTAGAAACTTTGAATGATATCATTCAATTAACTGTACTTTTTAATCCAAATTCAAAAAATACCCTGATATGGTTATGGTAAGTGCATTTTATTAGTGCCCAATCTCTCCAGATAAAATATTCAACCTTCAATCTTTTTTAGGAAAGCATGACGACTTGTTTGGAATTAATTAAATACATTAAATATTAGTAATTAATGTGGGATTACACTAGGTATGTTGTTGTATTAGTAATTTATTTAAAAATCAAAATTAAAATAGTATTAATGTCTATTTGTCTATGTATCTCTGATATACTGTATAGAACTCAATTTTTTCTTCCAAAATTAGTCGCTACAAAATGGGACATGGGTACAAACTAGGTAAGACCTTCCTAAATTGATCCAAGTTAAAAAAAAGTTAATCTTCCCTATGTGCTCAGGCTCTCCAAAATTATTGCCGCAATCGTGTCGGATCCTTCAAAAAAATTCACTACTTTGGGAAGATCCAACACACACTCGTCGGTATTTTTGAAGAGTCCAAGCAACATAGCTCTTTGCTGACTTATAAATAATCTTAATTATCAAGCTACTTGATATTCATGGTAACAGTTAACTATTCCATTCCATTTTAAGGGGTCGTTTGGTAGAGTGTATAAAAATAATGCTCAATAGAGTGTATTAGTAATGCTTGTATTAGTTGTGCTTCCATTAGTTATGAATAGATTATTTCTTATGCATTGTTTGGTTTAATGTATTAAAAATAGTATGCATCGTATAAAAATATTTATTTACAAAAATATCCTCCACAATTATAGTGGAAAAAGATGTAAAAGTGCTTTAGAGGGGTAATTGGGTCTTTAACCATGCTAATGCATGTATTAAATCCCTTTGCAATACTAATACCTAGAAATCCATGGTACTAGACTATTAGTAATACACTCCTCAATACACTATAGAGTATATAACTAATAGTTATACATAGCATGAAAAAGTGTACCAAACAAGGGACTACTAATACACAGAGCTAATGCATGCATTATGCATTATCTTTGCTAATACATCTACCAAAAGATCCCTAACTGATTTAAATTAGTGCAGAGAATTTAGAAATAAAGATTGGATGGATAATCGTATTGGAGTTAGAGAAACACTAAAATAGCAATTCACAAGAAGTATGGATTGTTGGTGAAAAGATATTAAATTAAAGCCAAAAGAAAGTTACATTCAAAGTAAAAGTTAATGAAGTGTGGACTGTTGTTGAGAAGATACCAAATCAAAGCTAAAAGAAACATTATACTCCATCTGTTCCATTTTATATGACATGTTCGTCCGGAATGGACTTTAAGATGTAATTTTAACTTATCAAATGTACTAGAAGTAGTTTAAGAAAAGAAGATAGTCGAAAAGTTAAGTGTGTGCCTGAAAATATCACAAAAAGTTCAAAAATTAAAATACTTAAATGAACTTGAATTCTTGTAATTTGCTAAAGTATCAGTGGTGGCCAACATTTTGGGGCATCACAAAATGATGACATAAATTGCTATGGCAGGGAGTATTAGTCCTAGATATTTGAGCACACGAAAGACTTTGCCATTTTATTTTTTTGAACATGGGGAAAAGATGTCACTTTATAACAGTGGCCAAGTGATTATCGAGGACAAAAATGAAAAGTGGATCAAGTAACTAAGATTGACTACCAGACATAGAGTGATAAAAATGCCTACATAGATCAGATCAAATAAATAGTTCCCATGGCGTAGAGTACAAAACAGATACTCACATCTACATCTGACAAGTGTCCGGCCATTATTCTCAGAGGCTGTATCCTGTCCACAGACCAGATCTTTGCAGTGCGGTCATGTGAAGAACTGGCGAAATAATGTCCAGCTGGGCTAAACTGCACTCAAGATGTGAAGTGAGAACCAAACGTATATTTGCCCAAAGTGACAACTTTTATCTACAGTTACCATGAGCAAGCAAAAAATACATTAACTCGGGCAATTTTCCATTTAATGACCAATTAGGTGAGTTACTTAAAGAGATTGCAAATATATCACCACATTTACATCCAAAACAGGAATCATTAAACAAAATAAATGACAAACTAGCAACCTACCTGAACATCCCATACTGGGTAATTGTGGCCTTTGTAGCAAACAACATTAGCATTTAACTTTGTGCTCCATAAGCGAACTGCATAAAAATAATTAGCCAAAAAGGTCACATGGTTATAGAGTGAGCATATAGAACTGCAGTAACTATCATAATCCAAATGAATAAGAACTATTGTTGAGCTAATAGCAATCAAAGTCATATGATATCATACTTGTTGAATCTGATGATGAAGAAAGAAGAAAATCCCCGTCCGGACTGAAGGATGCAGAATAAACAGGCCCTGAATGGCCCTGAAGTAATGTATAACATCTTCTACCACCACTTGAGCCAAGCACATGCTCACTTGAAGGTGAATCAGTCTCCCCCTGCAAAAAAGCTGGTTCTAGCACTGTTCATCAACCATTCTTTTTTCTGTTTCGCGCTTTTTTTGTGTGTGTGTGAGAGAGAGGGGGGCACACATTAACAATGAAATGTTTTGCAAGATGTTGATTGTTTACAGCAATACTCTAAGACATCAGACTGTCTATGGCTACCCTGGCCCGAAAGTAGTAGCCTTCTTTTGCTTCAGCGAGTCAAACAAGCTAATCCTTGGTTAAAACGTTTTCACATATTTTAATAGATATGAAATGAAAAAAGTAGAAACTTGTAATCTTCCCTAAAGTTTCTATGACAAGAACAACAACTACACCCCCGAAGCAATAACCTCTCATTTAGTTTCTAAATATGTAGAGTTTATTTTTGAAGGACAAATTATTCAAAATTAGTTGCTTCAGTAATTGCTCAAATTCATCCTCAATAAGAAATTAGTATGGAGATGGTAGTTTTTTTTATTTTAAAATGATAACCAAGAAATCCGCGAGGGCTAGCCGACGCATAGTCCAAAACTCGGTGGATATTGGAATCACCCCTCTCACATTCTATACTTAAAACCCATGTTTTTTGAAGTGGTTGGGTTCAAACTCGTGACGTGCCTCTAACTTGAACATTACATGATGTGCTCTTACCAAAAGACCAAATTCACGGGGCTGGAAGATAATAGTTTCTGATTTTAGTGGAGATCAGTTTAAGAATCAATCTTGACCGCTGATATGCCTTAGAGAATAACATATCAGCTGGCTCCAAAGGCGTGTGTAGGGAACTATGAGATATTTTATTTCCTTTCGGCAAGGTAGAATATGACCTATCAAATCCAACAGCTCAAGGCAAATATGCCGGTTTTACAATATAACTAGATTTTCCCGAGGGATTGTAGTGAGAGAATCACAAAAAAATATCCATTTTTGCATTTAGGACAAGATAAAGGTGGAATCAATTTTTTATAGCAAAACTACCCTCGACCTAATATATCACATGCAACATTCAGAATATTACTGACGATGGAAAAGAATAAACAACTTAGCACAAGCTCAACTATATTAAAGACTTTGTACTGGTAGCAAAGCTAAGGGCCTTGAAAGCTAAGTTGAAAGAGTGGAGCAAGACCAATCAAGGCAATCTAAGTCAACAAAAGCAATTGGTACTAAACCAGTTAGCAGAATTTGAAATGATACAGGGCCAGAGAATTTTGGAGGAAGAGGAGATAGCTTCCAAATTGGCTCTTACTGCTGAGTTTGAAGAGATAGCTAAAAAGAGGAAACAACATGGAGACAGAGATCTAGGGCAGTATGGCTTAAACAGGGGGATAGGAATACAAGCTTCTTCCACAAAACAGCAAATGCACATAGAAGAGTCAACACTATTGATAAGATTAAAGTCAGAGATGAGCTATTGACTGAGCCTGCTGAGATAGAAAAGGAGATCACAGAGTACTATGAGAAGTTATATGCTGAAACTGAGGGCTGGAGACCAGACTTAGAAATGATAGGGTGCCTTACGATTGATGAGGATGACAATAACCAACTGATGGCCCCTTTTGAAGCACAGGAAATCCTAGAAGGCATCAAGGCATGTGCCGGGGACAAGGCCCCTGGCCCAGATGGTTTCTCCACAGCTTTCTTTAGCCAGTGTTGGGAAGTCATCAAAAAAGAAGTGGTGGCAGCAGTTCAAAACTTCCATGAGGAAGGGGTATTTGAGAAGAGTATAAATGCTACTTTTGTGACCTTGATACCCAACAAGACGGGGGCTGTGGAACTAAATGACTTCAGACCAATAAGTCTAGTAGGAGGAGTGTACAAGATAATTGCAAAACTATTGGCCAAAAGACTGAAAAAAGTGATACATAAGCTAGTGGATAGACAACAAATGGCTTTCATCAAGAATAGGCAGATCATGGATGCAGTATTGATAGCCAATGAAAGTGTAGACTCCAGGGAGAGAGACAAGCAACCAGGAATCCTATATAAACTGGATATCCAGAAGGCATATGATCTTTGAATTGGAACTTTTTGATGAATCTGTTACAAAGGATGGGATTTGGACCAAAATGGCTAACATGGATTAGACAGTGCATAAGCTCAGTGAAATTCTCTATTCTGATCAACAGAAGCCCATGTGGCTTCTTCTCATCATACAGAGGTCTCAGGTCTGAGACAAGGGGACCCCTTATCCCCTTTTCTCTTTATCTTGGCCATGGAAGGACTGAATAACCTATTTCAGACAGCAAAAGTAAAGGGTTGGATCAGAGGTTTCCAAGTGGGAAATAATACAAGAAATAACCTAGAGATTACTCATCTACAATATGCAGATGACACTCTAGTTTTTTGTGATGCAGTAGAGGAGCATATGCTGATTTTGAGGGTTATCTTCAATATTTTTGAGGCTGTTTCAGGTCTGCACATAAACTGGAGCAAGAGTTTCATCTATCCAGTCAACACAGTGATAAATATTGAAGACTTAGCCAACACACTTGGAGGGAAAGTGGGTGAATTACCAACAACTTACTTGGGAATGCCTTTGGGGTCTAAGAGCAAGTCAAAAGAAATATGGAGTGGAGTAAATGAGAAATGTGAAAGGAAGCTTGCAAACTGGAAGTGTCAATATTTATCGTCAGGTGGCAGACTAACTCTAGTTAACAGTGTCTTGGATGCCCTTCCCTCGTACATGATGTCATTATTCCTTATACCAGCCAAGGTAACCAAGAGGTTGGATGCGATTAGGAGGAACTTCTTATGGTAGAGAAGCGAAGATAAGAGAAAGTACCATTTGGTCAAATGGGAGGAACTGCTAGGTAGTAAGAGAGGGGCTGGACTCGATATCAGAGAGCTGAAAACCCAAAACAAGAGTTTGATGATGAAATGGTTGTGGAAATTTGTCTCACCAGAAGTATCTTTATGGAAGGAAGTAATAATAGAAAAATATGGCATGGAGGATAAATGGATGACAAAGGTGGTCACCAACCCTTACAATTGTAGTGTATGGAGGTCTATCAAGAACCTATGGCAGCTGGTCCAGTGTTCTTAATGGCGCTCGCCATTCGCCAAAGGCGCAAAGGCGAGGCGAGGCGAGCATGTCACGCCATTTCTCAGTGAGGCACGGCGAGACCAATTAGGCGACGTAATGGCGACCTGAATGGCGGCGCCTTTTAGTTTTAAAATTTTAAAATGGTCTTAGACTTAATAATATTAGTCAAAATTAGGGTTTTTTTTTTCATATTTCCAAACTTGGGACTCAGTCGCGACTCTCTCTTCAACCTCGCGATTTTCTTCTTCTCTTACTTTCTTCCTCGCAAATTGAAAGGTATGGCCTCTTTTCTTTCTTCTTCTCTTCTTTTCTTCGTTTCTTCTCTTCAGTCCTCTTCTTCTCTTACTTTCTTCTTTTCTTCTGTTCAATTTCTTGTGAAGTGAATCTGAAGTTCTGATACTACTGCTTTGCTGCCTTCTCTGCTATTTTTTTTACTCTGTTTCTTCACTGCTCTGTTTTTAGGGGTACCAAAGATAAAATACAAATGACGTTAAAAGACCCATTTAACTACTATTAGAATTATTTATTTGTTTTTGAAATTTTAATTTAATTTACTTGAAAAATCAGTACTTAAGTATGCAAATTTCATTTACGTTTGGAATTTAGAAAAACATTCAAATTTTTGTTTTGATCTACACCGTATTTTTCTTTTTTAAAATTTATCTTACATTTTTTTTTTTTTTATAAAAATGGTATCATTTAAATTACATGTCATGTTAAATCATATATCACTGCTCTGTTTTTTTCTTTTGTTTTCTTTGTTCACTGTAAAATGTTGCTGAATGCTACTGCTTTCACTGTGCTGTAACTGTTGTCTATTATTTAAAAAAAATAATTTAATTCTTCTATAGTAATTAATATATGACCTGTTGTATTGTACACAACAGTGAATTCAATGGCGAATGCTAGCAAAAAGAGGGACATTGGATGGAATTATGGTACTCAAGGAGCAACGAAAGATTCGGTTAATTGTAACTTGTGGGAGTACTTTTAATGGTGGAATAACTCTACACAAGCAACATTTAGTGGGTGGTTTCAAGAATGTTAAACAATGTACAGCTTGTCCGTCGGCGATTAGAGAAGAAGTAAGGGCTTATATGCAAAATAAAATCGCTAATAATCCCAAATTTCAAGTGAGGCTGCCGGAAGAATATATTGATATTGATGATATGGATGAATATGCGGAAATGATGCCTCCCTCCAAAACTCCAAAGATATCTTCTAGTGGAGGTGCATCATCCACCGCGCGGAATGTGACGAAAGGCCCTATGAATCTCTATTTTCCGCATAAATCAACACAAAAAGGAGGCTTTGAAAAAGGAGGAGGAATTGATGAAACAAAGAGAATTCTAAGAGTGCGCGCGGTAAGTGCTTTGGCAATATGGATGTATGATGCGGGGCTCCCTTTTAATTGTGTCAATCACAAATCATTTGATAAATTTATTGAGACAGTAGGACAACATGGCCCCGGAATGAAGCCTCCTACATTCCATGAAGTTAGAGTTACTGACCTAAAAAAAGAGGTGGAGAAAGTGGAAAAAATTGTTGATGAGCATAAAGTGCAATGGACAAAGTTTGGATGTTCCATTATGATGGACAAATGGACGGCACGAAATGGTAAAATGATCATCAATATTTTGGTGAATTCTCCAATCGGTAGTGTATTTCTTGGTTCTGTTGATGCTAGCAATGAATCTATCGATTCCACCAAAATGTACAAGTTGTTTGAAACCACTATTGAAAGAATTGGACCGGAAAATGTTGTACAAATTGTCACTGATAATGCTAGTGAGAATGTTAAAGCGGGAAGCATGATGATGGGTGCGTACCCACACATTTATTGGACTCCATGTGCCGCTCATTGCATCAACT
>JAJOOO010080058.1:0-20951 GCA_029582685.1 Solanum piurae
CTACCATACACAGTTTCAGAACCAATAACCTGATCAATAGGTCAGTCAAATACTTTTCAGAAGTTGTCACAGAGCAAATAATGGATAGGCACTGGGGGACAAGCACCAGACAACAGTGCATAAGAATCAAACAAGGGAAGCATTCGTCACTTTTACAATAGTAATAAAATACATTCAGGAACTAACCAACAACATTCAACATCACAACCACGTCTCTCCAAAACCAAACAGATAGAACTAACTGAGTTCAATCACTCAAAGAGAAGGACGACTCTGCTCTGGTAAGGAGTGACTAGGTTGTAGATCCATTAACCACACTTTTGAATTAATAGCAGAACCAGTAACTATTCCAAAGCTAGACTCCAGTATGATTTTTTTAAGCTGTAGCATCATGTAGGCAATGATACCTTGATTTCAGCATTAAGAACTGACAAAAAGCAGTAAGAGCAGCACTTCTACCTTACACAACTCTCTATCCAAGCAAACTCAAAAGACAGAAAAAGGAAATTGCAGGCTGAAGGATACCTTTTCTCAAATCTAAGAGCTCTACGATCACCTTCATGCCTGTCAGAGTCGTGTGATAAGTCCTCTTTCAGTACATCATAAGTTGTCAAAACGATGTTGGCATTGAGAAGTTTATTTATATCTGGCAAGGGTGTTTGTGATAAAGAGTTATTCCTCACTCCTTCATAAATGCATGTCTTCGTAGCACCAGGACTTGTATGACTAGCAATAGGAAGAAATGATGGGTAAGCAATCCAGATAAGAAACTTGAATAAAAATTCAATAAAGAATAGAACTAAATTTTAGCATATGTAGCCTAGAAAGGAAAGAAAACTAACACTAAACCTATTTCACATTGCCATGAAAAACAACCTGCTCTTAGTCATCATAAGAAGAAGAGCACATTAGGAAAAACTGTAAGGTCAACCAACAAGAGACTGTACAAGCCAAGACCATAGGATAAAGGAAACCAAAGCTAACAGTTGACCCTCGTTTATTGATGTCAACTTTGCGATTATTGGGAATTCATTCACTAAATTTATAGATTCACTCGTACCATTTTTTCAACTTGTATGAATGTATAAAAAAAAGAACAGCGGATACCCGTGTTGACATGTTAATGTCACATTCATGATTTTGGCAGAGAGGAAGAAGGAAAAGTCTTTGCTTAAAAACGAGTGATCCTTTTGTAACACTCCGGAAATCTAATGACCTAAACTAGGGCCTAATTGATGACTAATGACTTAATGAGAGTAGAAATGATGTCCAAAACAAGTTGGACTCATGAGGGTCAAACCACGAGGCATGGATTGTACTCACGCCCCATGGATGGGAGTCGTGAGTCCACACTTAGAATCCTCCAAGTGGACTCCAAAACGACCCCCCTCAGATTCAAACCACGGACGTGCAGTACAGACCGTAGATCGACTCACGGTCCGTGGAAAGGGTCTCTTGAGTCGAGATTTAGTCTCCTCACAGGGACCTTCGTCTGTACCCTCTCAGTTCCTAACCACGGACGCACAGTACGGTCTGTGGACTAACTCACGGTCCATGGAAAGGGTCTCGTGAATCGAGACTTAGTCTCCTCACAGAGACCCTCGACAGCACCCTCTCAGGACCAAACCACGAGTGACCAGCACGGTCCGTGGATCAATCCACACCCCATGGACGGGGACTCGTGGATGGCACCTGAGCTTACTGCCTCCACACGATTAAAGTGGGGGTAGTTTGGTAATTTACTAATTAATTACTTAAGGGTTAAAAATGGTTATAAATAGTTATTATAGGGTTATTAGAGTATTATTTAGTAATAAAAAGTCTTACACATTATATCTCCAAATCATAAAAATCAAAACCCACTTCTCTCTAAAATTCTCTCTCTAAAGACTCTAGAAGAAGAAATTTGCTTTGGAGCTAGGGTTTCAAGGTTTCTTCTCAAATTGCTTGGAGTTCTCCATTGATTCTCAAGGAATCAACTAAGGTATGGTTGCTTTTCACTCTTGGGATCTTTTCCCCAAGAGGCACTCTCAAAATTGGATTTCAAAGTTCCACAAATTCTAAGTTTTCTCTCAATTTCGTGGGTCACTTTCCAAATATGATTTCTTTGGTTTATAATGATTAATTATGGTTGTATATTATGGTTTATGAATTAATTAATGTAGTTTTGTTGGTTTTTGAACAAGTTTCCACAAGACCCATGAATTCCCCTTCTTTCTCCCTTCAAAACCCTAGTAAGACTTCATTGATGAATTAAGAATGAAGATTTAATATGAAAGTGTGGTATTGATTATTGTATTGTGATGTTGCTCTATATGATAGTTGATTAGCAATAAATTAGGGTTGAATCTTGGTATGAACCTTGAAGGCTATGAATGAAGGTTATCGAATTTATGAATGTTTATATATTGAATTGTTGATCCACTTATGGTGGAGGTGCTACTTGATTATGATTTGTAGGAATTGAGTTATGTTCTTCTTCCCTACAACCCTAAGTGTTGACAAGTATGCTATGATACAAACATGAATGTTAAGCTATGATTATGGTAGTGTTGGGATGATGAATAGAAAGTAAATCTCATGCACACTATATGACTATGTTATGAATATGTTATGATTATGTGAAAGAACATTCTCTCCCAATGTAGGTTCTATGATGAAAGGCCATTCTCATCTTAGAAACCTTTGAGCTAATGATATATGAGGGATTAAGTCCCTAAATCCTATCTTATGAATTAATGCTAAGCAAATGCTTGAAGATGCTTTAAAAAGGGAATTGTGCTTAGCACCAAGTGAACATGAATATGAGATGGAAGCTTTTACGTTTAGCAAGTGCGGCTTCCCATATGGGTTCCTTTTACGTTTAGCAAGTTCGGGTTCCCAATTTTATATATGTTGTCTCATGAGATGGAAACCTTCTACGTTTAGCAAGTCCGGGTTTCTAGTAGCAATCTCCTTGTTCCATAACTATGTTTGCCCACATAGGACCTTAGCTAGTGGATCCACCTAGATGCTATGATGTTAGTTCTACCTTGGCAAGTGGAACACTCTCTTTTCGGTGTGGGAGTAGAACACCGGATTCCATGAAGCTCACATGGTCTATGTCGGTTATTGCTAATATCCCTACGGTAAAAAGATGAGTTAATGAATGAATATGACCTATGAGAATGACTTATGATGAACTCTAACTAGAACTACTTGAGGGATACTACTTAGTATAGGTGAGGGTATGGACTTTACCTATGCATTGCACAAGTGGGTTCTTTGGGGAGTCCTTGTGTGAGTCCTTTATACACGGTACGATATGAATTATGTTAAAGTTGGTTTCACCTATTATGATGTTGTTTATGTATGTGACTACACTTGTGTCTTCTTGATGGCTTTACTTAGTATATATGGGGGTATGGGACTTCATATGTACATTGCACAAGTGAGCTTGATAAGGGGGTCATGGGTGGTGTATTATGATGGTATGATGCAAATGGAACCCTAAGTATTTAAGGTATGAGTTATGGGTTCTTGTTAAAATCATGAATGTCCCTTTACAATGTAATGTGAATTGGTTAAATGTCCCTTGAATATGCATTATGGGTTTTATATTGAAATAGCATGTTTTCAACTAAAGGTCCCTTTTATGCATGATATTAAATTGGTTTTAATTGCATGGCTTCTATACTTAGTACAAATGTTTTGTGCTAACCCATATTTCTTTCTTTTTCTACTAAGTGTAGGTTCCGGGAAGTGATTGTGCTAAGAAGAGGTTCAAGCTTGGAATTAGATTTTTCTCCAAGACTTTTTGGTATGTCCTCAAGTTCCGAGGGCACACATTATGACCCTATATTCCTCGTATTGTAATAGACTATTAGATTCCTTATGTACTTGTCATTTTGAGACAATTCTATTGTAAAGGGCTATGGTCCCTATTTGAGATTCTTATGTGTACTTAGATGGTTTCATGGAGATGATGATGTCTAGACATCCTACTTTCTATTTTCTAGTATGAGACACTTTGACATTGATGATGAAAAGTTTTTAAATTTCCGCATTATTCAATGTCTATATGCAATGAAGAATATGCTAAGGACTTGTATAAGACCCCTTCGGGGTCAAGTACGCCGTGTTACGCCTAGGGGGTGCTCTCGGGGCGTGACACCTTTACTCTTGTTTTAAGGTTGCGGTCAGAATAGCCAGACATGATTGACGAGGAATGAGCACAACTCATGTTATTTATTTACTACTAATAGAATTGATCAACTAACTCTGCGTGTTTTTACTCTGTCTTCTTTTATCACTCATGACCTCACAAATTCCGTTCAAACCCCGTCCTTTTACCTTAACGGAACGTAAACTAGTATAATAAACACAAGAATCTTCCAACCAGACAAGAGGTTTCAATCAATTCACTGGATTGCATATTTTGTTCAGCAACAATTAATATAGTAATCTTGAACCAGTTATACTTATTTAAAATGATGATTCATCTCTATTTTCCAGCCTGCAATATACCCCCTCCTTACCCTCAAAAGATTTGTGTTTCCAGCCTAGTATGTAGTATATATCACCATCTAAAATTAACCAAGCATGCAAAATCTATTACCTCAACCCAAATAAAGGGGTTCTTCACACAAAGGAAGATATAGTTGAACTCCATCAATGTACTCTATTAGAGTATTAGTTAAGGCAAAAAACGAGTATTGCTCGTAGGGACTAGAGACCTGCAACTTTCTTCCTACTAATCAGGCGTGATGATCCACCAGTTCCCAGACACTACCAATAGTATACACATAAGAGACGGACATATGTAGGTGAGAACTTCGAAATAACAGAACAAACATTACGGTACATTCAACATCTATCCCATAACAAACCAAGGCATGCAATCAAATAACAAATAAAGAATCAGTACATAAGGCTACAACCACCAAACATTTTCAGATTAAATACTCTTACCAGCTACATGATGATCAGTTTTTACCACTTGATGCGAGCATAGTGTAAGCTAAGTAAAGTAAGCAACTGATCTCACTTAAAATCCTATTGTAAATAAACCAAATACGACAAGTACAAAATGATAAATGGTACAGATAGTACTAGTATTTACAATTACCTGTTAAATGTATAGTTATACAAATTCTGAATAAAATTGGAAGTGATTTTTCCCCTTTTTATATGGAGAATTATCAGAAAGCGGAAGCAAAATCGAGCCCATCACGCAAAGAGTAATAACAACAAAGAGAAACAATAACAAACGCAAGAAAATGCTTAATTGAGGAAAACATTCATACGTTGCAATGTATTTTTGAAACAATTTTCTAATTCAAACAACCCTTGGAAGGTTCCTCGAGCAAAATTACAGTAAGAGACTTTACAATAACCAAATTGAAACCCTAAAGAGGAAGAGACTTTACAACACCTCAACCAAATTGAAACCCTAAAAAGGAGAAGAGTTTACCGTACCTCTTTCAAACCATTCTGAAAACGATTTGTCCTTTTAGATTCTGGAAACGATTTATCCTTGTGAAAAAATTCGCTGTGAGAAGAGTTTACAGTAGCTAATCCTTTTAGATTTTAGAGACTCTTTGATTTTGTTTTTTCGTGACACTTTGACCAAAAATAGTCAAATCTTCTATCTATATATGAGAAAATAATCAAAATGGTCGTTAATGTATGACTTTGATTCTATTTGGTCCTTAATATATGAATTTGATGGAAATGGTCATTTATGTATCATAAATTGTGATCAATTTGATCCTTAACCCTAAAATTAATATATTTCATTTTTTTTTTGCCGTCAAAATACACGGAATATGTAAAAGATGCACTCGTTCAAGACTTTCCTTCCCTTGTTTCCAAAAATTCCAAAAGGGCACATCAATTTTTTTTTTAACCAAAAGGGCAAAGGAGCGATTTTCTTCTGACAAAATTGACGTCGTTACTCCTTTAAAAAACATAAAAATCGCTGCCGGTCCAAAAAAAAAATTCTTTTTTCTTTAAAATCGCTGCTGTGATTTTTTTTTTTAACAACGCTACCCCAGTAGTGTTTAAAAAATAGAAATAGCTGCTATAGCAGCCATTTTCTTAAAAAAAATTAATTTTTTTAAAGAAAAAAGAAATTCACACAGCGATTTTTATCTATACTTATCTATTTATTTTCTTTCTAAAGTATTTTCAATTCACTAAATATTATAAATCTGAAATTTTATATAACTGCACATTTCATAGTTGCTAACAAAAATTCAAACAAAAGATACTAATTTTTTTTAAAAAATCAGTTAGCGAACTATTAAGTGATAATAATAATAAATAGAAAAGACCATAAAAATACATAGTCAGGCTTCATTTGAATTGTACATATATGAATACATAGTAGATATATGAATACATTTCACACAACTAAATAAATACTAATCAAGTTCATGTTTACCTCATGAAATATTGTATTGCAATCAGATTTAAAGTTTTGCATGTTGTATACATAAGTATTTTCGATAAAATATGCAAAGTATAAAAAAATGATATACAAAAAAAAACATATAAGCCTCTAAAATTTACATACTCACGAGAAGCAAAAAAAAAAAAAAAACAGAAGTGTTAAATCGTACTTTGTGCTTTGAATATAGATTATGAATGCATACGTCCCCTTCTTCGTTGATCTTTGCTTGCCTTCACATTTGAGAGCTTCTTCTCCAATTTAGCCTAATGACATCAATACTTTGATTTAAAACATAAAATATAGCACAATAAAAATCTACAAATTGTAAAAATTCAAAATTGGATACAATAAAAATAAAATATACATCAACATGCATTAATAGTGTAATCATCAAGGTGAGTAATGAGAATATTGTGTGTGATAATGCATGAGAGAAATGGGGAATGGAAAACGTATATTTTGATTTTGAAAACTCCTCTAATAATTTGGATATAAGTGAGATAAAACATGGGAAGTTGTAACCATTTTTTAAACGGTTTGAAATAAAATTTTAAAATTTTATCCTTTAAAACTGCTTAACCACCCTAAATTTAATATTTTTTTTAAAAATCCGATATATTTAGGACCCCAACATGAAGAGTTCATGTGCAGTTAGGAATGTTTTAATTTCTAATTTCTAATTTTATTTCATTATTTTTGAAAATTAGATTTTTATTATTTAGAGACAATTTATGATTTTGACGTGTGTTAATAATTTTAAAGTATTATATAGTAATGTATTAATTAATATATTTAAAATTATTTTAAAAATAACATAGTAATGTATTAATGAATTTTATTACATGTAATTAATTTTAATTATTTAAAAAGTCAATATATATATATATAAAAAAATTGTATATTTTTTGAAATATTAAAAATTTCCTAGATTAAAAGGTTTTTAAAAAAATCAATCTTTACAAATTTATAAATTGAATTTTAAAAAAAAATAGACTTTTTTTTGTGATGACATTTGTCAGCGTTTTTATATAAATACATGACATTTTTTATGTGTTTATTAAGTGCATTTTTTTTTTTAAAAAAAGGTATAAATTAGTTTTTTAGAAAATAGTAAATCTGTCCTAGATTGAGTTAAATAGACTTTTTTTGTGATGACATGTCAGCGTTTTTATATAAATAGATAATTAACTGTATCTTTATTATTTACATCCATTTAATTATTTTAAATTTTTTGTTTATTTCAAATAAATAATCAGCAATTCTTTTAATTTGTTAAAAAGGCAATCAATTATAAGAAGAAGACTGTTAGATATGAATTGTCAGTTTGATTTAAATGTGAAAGTTGGGAGTTCAAAATTTATTTTAAATAATAAAATTTATCAATTTAATTTGTTTTTAAAAATATATATTAAAAAAAGTTCCAAGTAGTTACAACTAAATTTCCATCAAATTTGGATAAGAGATAAGTTTTAATTTTTAAATTAAATTAAAATATTGAATGAAAAACTGTAAACTTTTTAGCAAATTTCTAAAAAAGAACACGAAGGGTTTAAATTCTTAAAAAAAAATTAAAACTTTTTTTTTTTTAAATTTCAGCAAAATTGAAACACTCATATTGACACGAGGTTTAAGATAATACAAAATTTATCAAATACGATTTTATGTTATCTTATAAGAGGTTAAAAAATAAATTTAAATTATGAAATGTAACAAGATACGTAATGTGTTTTAGGTAAAAATAAATTAGATATAAACCCCTCTTTTATGAAAATTAAAACAAATTATTATATGTACAATGTGAAATCGTGAAATACTTGATTATGTTTATCAAGACTTATATTAATACGAGATTTAACATATCAATCCTCTAACATATTAATAATAATTTGCAATATTTTTCAAAAAGTTAAATTTATTAATAGAAAAAATACAAAGAAATTACAAAACATCTAATACACGTAGTCTACAATTTTATATTCAAGTGATTAAATCTGCATAGTTTGATGCTTAGCATTATTGTGATCATAAGACTTTTCTTAGTTATATTTTTCTTTAATCTAACGACCAATTTTTTAAAATGTTTATTATTCTAACAAGAGGATACTATGAATAAGGTGAGAGTATTTATGATTTTGAATAATTCAAAAAATAAATAAAATAAATAATGTTAAAAAATTATGATTGTCAATTTTTGACAATGAACTAAGCTTATATTGATTATTTACACAAATATTCTATTATAACATATCAAGATGCTAAATGTTAGCATTCTTTCAAATAAACTTTACTATATTATCTTATATTAAGTTAAATTTTGAAATTGTCAACAAATCAATATTTATGATTATATTTATCAACAAACCGTGCATCGCGCGGGTACGTATACTCGTACACTATAAAACGTAATTAAGTAAATTTGGGATCAAATTAACATTTTCAAAACTTTCTAATCTTTTATAAAATACAAAAAACCACTTCATTTTTCAACTTTTATAATTCTATCCAAACCATTTAAAATAAAAAGGTAAAAGAAAATAGAATTTTCTCTTCTTCTTCTACTCCCAACGTTCTTCTTCTTCTTCCTCCTCCTCCTCCTCCTCCTTAGATGATTCGACTATCAACAAATATTCTCCCCATTATCTTACTCCTCATCTCCGGCTGTTACTCTCTCTTTCTGTACTGAATATCGTGTTCGATTTAAAATGGGTAAGTCATTTTTTAAAAGATTTTACAATTTTCAAATAATACATTCTTGATACTAAGCTTTTTACTTGGGTTAATGAACAAGAAATCGTTATATATATGTGAAAATTGAATAATGTTGTAATGATACCTATTATTTATTGTTTTGGAAAGAAAATCAACAAACAAAAAAAAAACCCTAATTTTAAGGAAATATATATGTATTGTTGTTGTTCAGTGAAGAGTCATTTTTTTGTCGCTTTTGTTATTCTTTTTGTGATCATTTTGTTCATATGATTTTAAAAATATGGTCTTGTTCAGCTGTCCAACATAGATTTCATTTTTTGAAAGATATGTCGTATGTTGCAACATTTTATTATATGTTGGTACATATTCCAAAAGAGTTGGCATATGTTGGAACATGTCACTTATGTGTTAGGACAACAAATGATCATATGTAGTAACAGGTTACCCATCTATGGCAACAGAAGATTCATCTGTATCAACAAAAGGTACATCTGTGGTAACAAAATGTTCATCTGTGTCATAAGTATAAATTTCTACCCATTATTATTTTATAATCAATTGTAAACTCTCAACCATTTTTTGATTTACCTTGTAGATCAAATGACACAAGAAGCTTCACCTATGGCAACAACTCAATCTTTTATTGGTGTTGCTTCCTCTTCTAACATCAATTGCTCTTTTTGTCGATGTGAAGAATGTGAACAACAACATGATTATTTTATTAGTCGTGTTAAAGAATTCACTAATATTTTTAAGGAAATGTGTTCGAGTTGTTGCCAAGCTTGTTGAGGCAAATTGGAATAATGAAGCATTAGCTAGATAAGTTCCTCAATGAACCACATAAATTTGAAGGTCGAATGGAACCCATGGTAAAAAAATTAACCAATGCCGTGTGCGGGTCATATTCGTTTGCATTTATTGAGCATTTGATTACCAACACAAAAATTCAACCTCCCAACACCAAGTTGTGTGATAATACAATTGGTCGAATGCAAAGAAATTGGGCTGCTAAGATAGTATCTAGGAGCTTGGAGCCTTGACAATGTGTTTGTAATTACTGACAATGTTTTATTTTATCAGTTATGTTATTTTATGTAATATTGAACCTCTAACCAATTTCCTTTAACTCTATCTATCCACTACATCGTCAAATGTTGCTACATAAGGATGATATGTTGCAACATATGCCTCATTTGTTGCAATATTTGACTCATACGTAGCAATAAATGAGTCACCTATAGCAATATATGCCTCATGTATTGCAATATTTGACTCATATGTAGCAATACATGGGTCATCTGTAACAACATTTGACTCATATGTAGCAATAGATAAGTCATCTGTAGTAACATATGCCTCATATGTTGTAATATTTGACTCATATGTAGCAATACATGGGTCATCTGTAGCAATATTTGACTCATATCTAGTAACACATGGGTCATCTGTAGCAACATACGCCTCAAATGGTCAAATATTACTACATAAGGGTGATATGATGCAACATTTAAGGCATCTGTAGAAACAAATGAGTCATCTATAAAAATAAATAAGTCATCTGTAGCAACATATGCCTCATCTATTGCAACATATGTCTCATTTATTGTAACATTTGACTCATATGCCTCAAATGGTCAAATATTGCTACATAAGGGTGATATGTTGCAATATTTGAGGCATTTATAGCAACAAATGAGTCATCTGTAGCAACATATAAGTTATCTGTTGCAACATTTAACTCATATGTAGCAACACATGGGTCATTTGTAGCAACATATGCCTCACCTGTTGCAAGTAAAAATGTCGAAATATAAGTGCAAAATTCTGTTTATTTATTTCGACAACTATGATAATTTTAAGGGAAAAAGGATAAATATACCCTCGAACTATTATAAATGATATACATATATCCTCCGTCATATTTTTGGGATATTAGTGCTCCTGCCGTTAAAAAATTAGAGCGTCTATGTTATTCACTATAACAGAAGATCAAATACGGACGCATGGCACAATCCTACAGAGGGACCCGATTTGATCAATTAATTAAATCCAAAAATTAAAAATTTACCCATATCCACCCATCCACCCACATAACCCACCCGGATACCCATTACTCACCCTTAAACTAAACCCAGCCAAAAACCTAAAAAAATCCTAATACCCAATTTTCCACTCCAAAGATTTTTCAATCACCGAGGAAGACTACCAAATCAAACCATTGAAGAACGAAACACAAAAGTGTGTTAAGAAAGAGAGAGAAAGGTTGGGGCGAAGTTGAAGATTAGATGAATTACTTTAAGTGTGAAGTGAGCTTCTTTCGTATAAAATCTCTTTGTTCTACTGTTAGTTTGAATAAAGAGAAAGAAGATGAAGTGAGCTTTGATCTAAGATTTCTCCATTTCAATGGTTTAACCTCTTACAACCCTTTCTCTCTCTACAAAAACCCAACTCAAAGCTCGTTCTCTCTCTCTCTATCAAAACATGAAGTCTCAGTTCTTTTTCAGATATCTTAATCAGTAGAAACAACAATTGAGGGATTGCATTGTAGTAGTGGGTTGGGTAGCAGATAAAACTGACGTGATTCCGATTCAATGTATTGATGTTATAGATCAGCATAAATAGGGTCGTAGTTGGGTCAGAAAGAGAATCGAAATTTGTGAGTAATGGGTTTTGGATGGGTTTTGTCACGACCCGAGAGCACCTCCTTGTCGTAACACAGCGTACTCGACCCCGAATGTGTCTTATACAAGCCTCATAGCATTCATTCATCGCATAGGTAATCAAAATAGTACACAGTTAAAACTTTTTTATTCAAAAACCATACAATCTATCATTTCAAAAGCATTTAAATGCAAACGGAAGTCAAACGTCTCACATGGCCATCTTAGACAAACTTTAACAAGATAGGGTCACAGCCCTTTACAATCGAAGTCTTAACAAAAGTCTTAAAACATAAGAAAAACTAGGAACATAAAGTCTTTGTCCTCGATCTATGAGGACATACCAAAGATGTCTTGAGAGAACTCTAATCTTAAGCTTCACTAGAGAATCAATCACTTGTCGGAACCTACACTTGTAGTAAAAATAAGAAAATAAGGGTTAGCACACAAAAATGTACTAATTATGATGACCATGCAAAAACTTGCTTTAAAAGGGACATTTTAGTTGGAAACCATGCATTATGCCACTTTTTAGAAATATCATGAACAATAGCATAAGAGACATCAAATACCAATATAATCATCGTACAAGTCATAACGTCACATTTAAGCAATATCAGCATATAACTCTTTACCTTCACATTTAGCTTTCACCTCAAGTAAACCTCATGCTATACCTTGTGCAATGTATGGATAGCGTCCCATACCACCATCCACACTATGGCACCACATTAAGGTTACCAAAAGTGAACTTACCATTCTTTTCTTTTCACCTTTGCACAATATCCACACATAAGAGACATAACATTTCATAAGACATGACAAGGGAAAATAACTCATAATATAACCCAAGTATAGCATGCATCATCACATTAAGCATTTAAGAGTCCACATTCTTCATTTGATTCATTTAGGCCACAATCATACATTAGTCATTAAGACTTAGAGAACTCACTATAGCCCTCTTGAAGCCTACTCGTGCAATGTATGGATAACATCCCATACTACTACCCACACTTCATAGAACTCCTCAAGAAACTACAATACACATCTCACATGATGGGATTACGTGTTTAACCGACATAGACCATAAAAGCTAGATCATGGAATTCAGTGTCATGAAACCTCACACCGTAGAAGTGGTCAACTTGCCTAAGGAAGACCGGTATTTAGCTTAAGTGGATCCACTAGCTATCCTATGTGGGAACATAGTTATGGGACAAGGAGGTTGCTACAAGATACTCCGCCTAAACTCTCGGATGAGCATCCACCCAAAGAGATTGCTACTAGATACCCCGCCTCAACTCATGGATGATTATCCATCTCATTCAATATCCTCTCGGTGCTTAGCCTACATTCCCATAGAGTAGTTAACATTCATTACATTAATGGATAAGGGATTGTTACTAGATACTCCACCTCAACTCAAGGATGAGCATCCATCTCAAGAGATCGCTACTAGATACTCTGCCTCAACTCAATGATGAGCATCCATCCCATTCCACATTCATTGGATAACTCATAGATTCAAAGATGAGAAAAGCCTTTCAACTAAGAATCCCATTATCATTCGTTAGTGTAAGATCAAGAATATCTTTTTAATCAACACAACATTATCATTCATTAGAGTACAATTGAGAATAGCCTTTCAATAAGTACTTCATCATTAACATTATCATTGGCCTTCATTCAAATGGGTGTATGTGAGAATAGCTTTTCACATAATCACCTTCATTCACAAGTGTTAATAGAGAGATAACATTCAATCCTAACATAATTAGCTTCTAGTCATGATCATCATTCATTCACTTAGATCACATACATGCTTCAAATCACATTCATATATACAACATCATTATATTTCTTCAATTCCTCACACTATGCATTCAAGGCCATGATCACAACATTCAAAGTAATTAAGCACCTTCACCTTTCAAGTGGATCAACAATTCTAATACAATTCTACTACAACAAGTAATTAGGTCAAACTTGCCCTTTCAAGGCTATGATCACAAATTCTCAAGTCACCAACAATTCACCACAATTAGGCATAGGTGATGATACAATTCAATAATCTAAATCAATCTGGACATAAATCCATCAACATTCATTCATAATCATCAAACCCATTTTATAAGTCAAAATTTATGAATTAAGAGAAATCATGGGTTCATAGAATAAAATCATCTTAAATCATCAATTAAACATCCATATAATCATAATTTATCATTTAAAAATGTTTGATGAAGGAACCCATGAGATTGAGTAAAATTTAGGGTTTTTGTGAAACTTGAAAACGTTGAAAACTTCTTTGAAATTGACTCTAGGGTGAAATATAACCCTAGATGAAGGATCACCATACCTTGCTAAGCTTGATCTTGACCTTGATCTCCAATGGAGTTTCTAGAGAGAACTTTTTGGGAGAGAAGGGTTTTGATTTTGAAGACTTGAAATAATGAGGTCTAATTAAGTTTTAATACTCTTAAAATATCTAAATAAACCCAAAATAACCGTTCATACACTTTAAAAGACTTGGGGTGAATTTACCAATTCACCCCTCACTTGGCCATGTCACTTGACAACAATACATGGGCCATTGACTGATCCCCATCCACGGACCGTGGATGGGTTGACGGAGCGTACTAGTCATCCGTCAATGGTGGTTGTGGCTTGGTTAGGGGCCTCTTGACCTACGGAGGCCATCCACGGGGCATGGATGGATCTACGGGGAGTGGACCTCTTCCGTAGGTCACACCTTTTTGGCCAACTTTCTAGTTTCAAGGGGTCTTGGGGGTTAGACTTAGGGTCCTCCTCAAGGACCCCTAGGGTGGTCCTTGGGGAGTCGTACCTTAACATTGGACCCCAAACCCCTCAACCAAAGCTCGGGACAACATACAACAACATCAAACCTCACACCAAACTCAAACGCACACACGTTAGGCTCTAGTTTCACTAGTTCGTTTTTAGGGTCGTTATAGGTTTAGTTTAGAGGAGTGAGTAATGGGTTATACAGGTGGGTTAAGTGGGTGGATATGGGTAAATTTTTAAATTTTGGGTATAAATAATTGATCAAATTGGGTCCCTCCGTAGGATTGCGCTACGTGTCCGTATTTGATCTTTCGTTAGAGTGGAGGGAATATACGCTCTAATTTTTGGACGGTAGGGGCACCAATGTTCCAAAAGTATGATGGAGGGTATATGTATACCATTTATGATAGTTCCGGGGTATATTTGTCCTTTTTCCCATTAATGGTTGTACACAACTGCATAATAATTTTTCATCCTTCATAGTATTCTTCTTGGTAATGCTTAAAAATAGAAAAAAGACCACAACAATCAACACGAAGATTAGCTTCCAATTGTTAAAACATTTGTCTTCCTCTTCCCTTTCATCACCCATTTGTTACTTCTTTTAATATGTTCATCATCAATTTCCAACTCCTTAATTCTCTTCACCAATCTTAGAATAACAAACTTGGATTGTATATCAACATCTTCACGATCCCTCCATCTAAAAGAGTTGCATGCATTCTCCTAAAATACACTTTACAAAGAAAATTAAATTAAACAAAAACTAAAATAAAGACAAACAAAAGATCTCCAGACCAAGATGTAGAAATGTACATACACGATAGCATGGACAAGATCAAAATATTCTACCTGAATTGTCATTTGACCATGAAGTTTGCATTGAAAGTAAGTCTTCAGGTTTGCAACAGATTTTCACACCCAACATGAGATCATTCTCATCATTACAAATTTGAGTCAATATTGCACTACTTGACATTATATCAAAAGTAACAAAAATAGACAAAACTCATTCTTGAGATCTCTAGTACTGAGCTATATTCAAAGAAATTCATTCTTACCCAATGACCATATTGCAAAATTAATGATTTCATTGAATTGACAGTCCAGCCGAATTTATTTATTAATTTGGTTAAATCAAACCCCAATCAATTAGTTGTGTGTTAAAAAATAAAGAACAGAAAAGACTGATGAAATAAATAACATCATTATACCCCATGCACTCAAAGATTCGAGATCCATGCGAAAAGAGAGAAGAGAGAGAAAGCGAAGCTGAGAGAGAAACCGAAGTGATGAGGAAGAAAATGAAAACCCTAATTTATATCCCTTCTAGAAATGAAATAATGGGCCGATTGGGCCAGTTTACAGGTTGGGGTTGCCCATGACTTTTATAAAGTACTTGCGTGGTTTAAGTTGTTGCAACATATATCAATTATGTGTACATGCAAGTAGTATCACCATTAAAAGGGAGGAATTCAAGGTTGTTGTATTAGATCATAATTTTATTCTTAGATATATTGTAGGACTATATATTAGTGCTACAAGTTGTATTAGGTCAACATTTAATTGAATTAATACCAAAAATCACATGTTAGAATATACATATGTTGCAACATATGTATATTCTAACATGTGATTTTTGGTACATATGACAGATCTGCTGCAATTTCTATTGCAAAATTCAACATTTTATCCAATAAATGTACATCTATTGCCACAGGTGACAATTTGATGGATAAGTTAATCGATAAATTAAGAAATTTAATAATGAAAAATGTCAAATTGGACCATATTTTAGTACTTTGGACCATAATTACGTAATAAAAAGATGTTATAACAGTTTGAACAACAATTTTCAATGATGTTGTATAGCTATCATATGAAATTACTTAGTCATTGTATGATGAACTAGTGATATAATAGTATTTGTAAAAATAATTGATAGAATTGATGAATGTTGTTGTATTAGATCATAATTTTGTACTTATACATGTTATAGGACTTATATATTAGGGCTACATGTTGTATTAGGTCACAGTTTAGTTGAATTAATACCAAAAACCACATGTTAGGATATACATATGCTGCCACATATGACAAAATTGTTGCAATTTCTCTTACAAAATTCAACATTTTATCCAATAGAATGTACATCTATTGCCGCAGATGACAATTTGATGGATGTATTAATCAAAAAATTAAGAAATTTAATTATGAAAAATGTCAAATTAGATCATATTTTCATACTTTGGACCATAATTATACAATAAAAGATTATATAACACTTTGAGCAACAATTTTCAATGATGTTATATAACTATCATATGGAATTACTAAGTCATTGTATGATGAACTAGTGATATAATAATATTTATAAATATAATTGATAGAATTGATGAAGGTTGTTGTATTAGACCATAATTTTGTACTTTGACATGTTGTAGGACCATATATTAGGATTACATGTTGTATTTGGTCACAATTTAATTGAATTAATACAAAAAACCACGTATTAGGTTATATATTTGTTGCAACATATGACAAATCTGTTGTAATTTCTGTTGCAAAATTTAACATTTAATCCAACATATTGTATATTTGTTGCCACATATGATAATTTGATGAATGGATTAATCGATAAATTAGACAATTTAATAGTGAAAAATGACAAATTGAACCATATTTTAGTACTTTGGATCATAATTAGGAAATAAAAAGATGCTATAACACTTTGAACAATAATTTTCAATGGTGTTATATAACTATCATATGTAATTACATAATCATTGTATGATGAACTAGTGGTATAGTAATATTTGTAAAAATAATTGATAGAATTGATGAAGATTATTGTATTAAATCATAATTTTGTACTTAGACATATTGTAGGACTATATATTAGTGCTACATGTTGTATTAGGTCACAATTTAATTAAATTAATATCAAAACCATGTATTAGAATATACATATGTTGCAACATATGACAAATTTGTTGAAACATATAACAAATATATTGCCATTTCTGTTGCAAAATTCAATATTTTATCCTACAGATTGTACATTTGTTGCCACATATGACTATTGATGGATGGGTTAATCAATAAATTAACCAATTTATCAATGAAAAATGTCAAATATAATCATATATTAGTAGTACCATAATTATAAAAATAAAAAGATGATATAACACTTTGAACAATGATTTCATATTAAATTGCTCCCCAAAAATGTTCCATCAACGGCTATTACTTTTCTCATTTGTTGAAAATCAATCATCCAAGCGGTATATGTTACAAAGAAGTACTTGAACCTCCCATTTTCATCAAGCGACAATGTCGTCTTGCTTCATGAATTTGAAAATACAAGCATATAACGGTACGCATTAAATACTGCATTCAGTTGACAATTGAGTCTACAACTTTGGATGACTATATTCACAAAATCATCATTCAAAATATTTTTTTTGATAGTCATCTCTAACGATCCTTCCTCTTTCTTATCATCCTTCCAATGTCAAATATATCAAATTTACTTCTTGATCTATTCACCACGACAGTCAATTCCTACAGATCATTCCTCCATTTATTGTACCGAAAAAAATTAATTCAAAAAACATTTAGTACTAATGAAGAAATTAATCCAAAAAATAATTTGTACTAATACATCTATATGTTATATGTTGCTACATATGACTATTCTGTTGGAACATGTAAGTGATATGTTTCAACATATGTCTATTATGTTTCGACATGTAAGTTATGTGTTGCTACGTATAACTATTCCGTTGCGATACATAAATCACATGTTGTAACAAAATGTGTAAGTTACATGTTGCAATATATGACTATTATTTTGCAACATGTAAGTCATATATTGCTACATATAATTGTTATGTTGTGACAAATGAATTACATGTTGCAACATGTGTAAGTTATATGTTGCAATATATGACTATTCTGTTGCGACATGTAAGTCATATGTTGCTACGTATAACTATTTTGTTGCGACACATAAATCACATGTTGTAACAAAATGAGTAAGTTATATGTTGCAATATACGACTATTTTGTTGCGATATCTAAGTCATATGTTACAACATATAACTATTATGTTGTAACAAATAAATCACATGTGGCGATATTTAAAACACATGTTGCAACATATTTCTATTCTGTTGCGACATGTAAGTCATATGTTGTATTGCGACATGTAAGTTATATGTTATATGTTGCTACATATAACTATTTTATTGTGACAAATAAATCACATATGACTATTCTGTTACGACATATAAATCATATGTTGCAACTTGTGCAAGTTATATGTTGCAATATATGTCTATTCTGTTGCGATTGAAATAACTCTAGCTTTCTGTTGCAACATAAGACTATAATTTGTTCCACTAGTCAACTATTGCAACATATATAGCCAACTGTTAGAAACACGAATGCAAATTATTGAAAAAATTACAGGTTATACTCAGATGATGATGAATGATTCAAAGAACTATTAATCTTACTTACCAAACAATGGTGTGTGAACACAATCACTTATGAAGTAATTCCAATTGATACATAACGAAATTTTGTCCACTGATTAGATTAACTAAATCTGATTCAAGAAGAAGAAAAGAAGAAGAAGAAGCACAAGGACTAGCAGCCAAGACCAACAATGTACGAAGAAAAAGAAGAAGAGAATCGGAAAAAATGCAAGCAAGCAAAAACGAAACATAAGAAGAAGAAGAGGAGGAATATGGTGGGAGGGGCGGGGAAAAATATTTTATATTCCCTTTTGGTTCCGCTCGATGGCTTCTCTCTAATTTTGGTTCCCACCAAAATTGGTTAAATTAGGTTTTAGTCATTTACCCTTTTACCCCTCATTTAATACAATGGACCAAACTGCTAACTTATAAACTTGAGGACAACTCCACAACCTTAATCCTTAATTACATAATTGTCACCTATACTCAATAATTAAGACATATGTCACTACCATTTTATTTTGACACCTTTTTGTCACCCTTAATTCAAAGTCACTACTTAGTTGATATTGAATACAATAAGTGGCCACGTGTCAGATCCAGGTGAATAGACTTGGACAATAACTTCTAATATTGCACAAACAATAAATTAAGTAAATAAGAAAGGTAGGGAGCTGTCAGTTTTGCCTCTACTAGATTTCATAGGCTTACTAATTCAGAAATGAAATAACAATGACCAATCAAAGGCTACATTTTCAGCTTTTCACCTTGACAAAGAAATATCGTATCATTTTGAAACTTAACAAAGAGGAAGCGGAAAAAAAGAGGATATGTAACTATCAGAATATATTATAATTATCTTATGATATAAAAAATATCTGAGTATGAAATTATCTAAAAAAAAAAAGTTATACTAATTGTAGGTAAATGAAACATATGAATACTTGCATATAGTGATTGATGTGAATGCACACTTCACTGTTAACCTTCAAAATAGAAAATGCAGTTATGAAAGATACCAATTAGATGAACTACCAAACCAACATGCTTTAATTAACAGTTATCAATAAAAAACATCTTGGATATAAAGAGTACTGCAGTCCATACTATACAAAGACAAATTTATTGGAAAAATACCAATTTTAATAGAAAAATCTTTCTGATTCAAGCTATTGGAATATGCCACTTCATGTGTCTGCTGAGATGGTGTTGCCTGCAATTGAAAAAAAAAAACAGCTAAAAAACTAAGAAAAATAACAAAAAGCACAAATGATCTAAAATTTTTTGCTGTAATTGTGGACAAACATATCACATTAAAAATATTGTAGAAATATTCAAAATAAAAGATGAGGCATAATTTTACACATTACTTAGCTAGACATTAGTCATTTTATTAAGAGTAACCTTTTCAGAAGATTGTTAAATTTTCAACATTTTGTTGGATATAAATTTATTCTGGATATGTTTTTTGTTGTTGAGTAAAATACATTAAAAACTTTGATAGTTCATATATTTCTGTATATTGATTGAATCAATTGCTCCTATTTTTTGTTTACATGGTGTTGTGAACCACCAGTGTATTTTTGTTATTATATGTGGGTATAATTTTTCTAAAAATGACATTCCTAATAGTATATCTTTTGTTGTAAGTTCAAAGTTATACATTTCTTCTATAATTAATATCTTATCCCATATTTGTATTTTTATATTTTTTGCCTTATATGTGATCATGCTTCCTTCATTATTGAATCCTGTTACTACTATAGGTGTTTTTAATTTTTCCCATTTATCTTCTGGTAAGCAATTGTATTTACATATATTAGCTTCTGCTCCCGTATCTATCATTGGTGTATAATATCT
>JAJOOO010080060.1:0-11393 GCA_029582685.1 Solanum piurae
CCATAAGATAGCCACAATGGAGAAATTTAAGATAGATCAGAGACTAGAGACATGTCTGATAGAAAGCCCGTACCTCTGTTTATCTAGATTAAATATATACACATCTCCAAAGCAGTTTACAGCACCTAACCATTTCCCATCTGCACTAGTGAACATTCTCGTAATGGGAGGTTCATTTGGTGGAAATTCTTCGCATTGCTCTTTACGCCGAGGGGTAAAAACATGAATTAGTTCCAAGCTTACTGCATCAACCACCTAGAAGAGAAGACGAGTGTCAGAGACTATATGCATTGATGAAGTCACTAAGATGTCCTAATGCTATTAAACAAGTTTCTGAAGTCACTATTTGCTGTTATACTTGCAACAGAATTTAGATTATTTAAAGCCACAAAAAGAAAATTTTTTTAAAAAAGGCTCTCAATTATTTTTCATCCAAGTAGGGATATAATACAATATAATCATAAATAAACAGCAGTAGCAACATGAAAAGTCATAAATATCTAATTATTTCCTTTAATTCATTTTTTAAGAAACAGAATTGTTAGTAAATACTATTTACGAATTTCGGTGGCAAATAAAACTTAAAACCCTATTAACATTAGAAAAGTGCATCTGTCTATAAAATAATTTCACTAATGAGATTTTTTTAAAAAAAAAAGTCCTTTAGACTATACTCAACAGTTTTCTAATTTACATATGTTAAAGTTACACAAGATTGATTGATGTGTAATTAATGATCTAATTATTTCCTTGTTTTTCCCTAGATTTGTTGATTCACAATCATTCAAGCCACAAATAGTATTACTTCTTGTTGCAGAAGGCAAAGAATTTTGGTTATAATCTCCAGAGGTCTATTAGAATACATATCTTTGTTTCTACATATTTATTGATATATACATACACATCATGCGACACTTCTTATCTGAAAAGTTTTACGTTATTTTTAAAAAATTTGTATTTAATAAGATAATGTACACACGACAATTTGTTCCTTTTATATACATTTATTATTAATCAACGTGATACACACGTGCAAAGCATGTACACTTAAATAGTATTGATTATAAAAAGATGAACAAAAAACAATATTTCCATACACGTAAATGGAGACTAGGTGACATAAAATATGTGAAAGGGAGAAGCTATGACCACTGTAGTTCTTAAGTTGGTGTAGTTCTAAAATGATGACTCTTGATTAAAAGGTTTCGACGTTACTACAAACCTTACTGCCTATAAACTCCCTAAGATATTCAGAAAAGTCGTCATTTACTCACAGCTCAGAAGTGATTGTAACATAAAACATACATCATGAACTATCAACCTGCCTTTAAAAGATGAAACACATTTATCACTAAAAACTAAAGAAAATAAATTGGACAACAGAATTACTTACATAGATCCTTCTGTCACACCCAGCTATCATCATTCGAGAAGAATCTGGACTGAAAACCATTGAATGGGCAAATGGAAGTCCCAAAGGGAGCTTCCTTTTGTTGACAGTCCATGCACTCTTGCCAGCACCACTCTTCTTAAGTTCAAAAAGGCAGGGTCTTACATGGTCAGAATAAGTAAACAGTACACCTGAAGGAGAAATTGCACTGCATGTGATCTTCCTCGAAGTTTTGCACTTAACACGAGCCACTAGATCTGTTCTTGCAGCCCCACCAGATGGGCCACAGCTGTCAGACACAACCCCGTTTTTCACACGAACACAAAAAATATCTATCCAGTACGATGCCTGGACCAAGAGTAAAGAAACCTCACTGAAGGTTGTATTTACTGCAATTTGTATGGGTGGTCTCTGAGGTGAGGGACAAATATCATGTGGAGAAAATTTGGTGAATTCCTTTGCAGAGTAGGCAAAAAGTTTAGTGTCATCACCGCCTGAGATAAGCATCGGCACACCAAAATGTGCCCATTTATGATAACTAAACTCAAGGGGCTTCTCCTTAAAGCGCCGCTTCTTTGTCTTCTGTTCGACTATGGGCTCTGATAAAGAGAGTTAAACAATAAGTAAAACAAACCCAAAATAAAGGGATATCTTAAAGTCCAAAATTTAAACAGAACAAAGATTTCAACATCATTTTCGGTGAGCGACAGCCACAACTAAATAACGAACCTTCATGAGCAATGGGTACAGCAACTGCCAAGGCTCTTACATCATGTGTATGGGCCCTCACATGACTAACATAAACCCATTTCTTCACGACTACAGAAGAAATGTCTCCATCGTGAGACCCCACCTCTTTGCCTGAGAGCTTATAAAGTATAACCTAAAAGCAGTAGCAAAACATTAGCAGCTATAAAAGCAAGCTTAAATTGAGTTCTCTAAAAAATTATGGATGAGAAATTTCATATAAAATCAAAGAAGATAACAGATACAAATTAACTTATTCACTCAAAATGCTTATGCATTTATTTACCATCACAGGGCAACATCATACCAAATAATGAGAAGAAATTTTTTCTCGAAAAGCTGTGGACATTTGAGAATAGCAAATTGATGGACACAGATTTGAAAAAACAGTTGAAACCAAAGATGTGGGGAAAATGATTGTTGAAATTTCCAGTTAACAGATGAAACTCAACTGCCCATCTTCCCCAAAAATCAATTTTGCAGAGAACACTTTCGACCAAAGTGCATTTATAATAGCACAACGCCGATACACACAATCCCTGCTTTTGTTTTTTCTCCAAATTTTAAAAAACAATTAAGAAGAAAAGAAAAACAATCATATAAAGTTTGGAAGAGGGGTGTTTATAATTGAGTTTAATTTTATATTGGTTATTTAGTTTAGTGGGTTAGGTCGGGTTAAAATAGTGGAGTGAGTTATTCAAGGGAAATTGGGTATTTTTGTTTGGTTGGGGGAATTCCATCCAAAATAGGGGTATCTGTACTTGCATACTTAGGTAACAGCAGGGGTATACTTGACCCTATAGTATAACTAGGGATAAACTTAGCTAATAGAAGAAAGTAGAAGGGTATTTTCGGATCCTTTTCCCTATTCTATATCTTCTACTTATACAGTTATACTAACACACTTAATCCCTAAAGTGTTTTTCCATAGCTCAAACTTCTAGCTGACACCCTTGCTAGTTTCAACTATTAACTTAGCATTATCTACAGAATGCATAAACATGGAACTTCATTTGGCATATTATCAGTTAGCTCATCAATATCTTGGTAAACAAGTACAGGCTCAATGAGATCCTAGTGGATTGAGCACAAATGACATGAACCCCAATAGAGAATTTTCTTCGGATAGGGAGTGTTGTTTTTGTACCTGACCATCAGAACCAGCAGAAAATACTCTACTATGGCTGGGAGATGCTGCTAAAGCATTCACGTCACCCTTATGACTGGAATGTGACTGTAAAAGAGTTCCATGCTGGGAGTCCCAGAATTGAACACTCCCACTACTATCTGCACTAACCAGGGTACCACATCTGCAAACAGCAGGATGGAGTTGGAAGCATTATGAAAATGGAAAATCTTAGAAAACACAAAAAGATTGGGGGGGGGGGGGCACTGGGTTATCTTTCTTTCCAAAAACATCTAAGGGAAGGGGTTGCCAATTCGATCTTCACCTCAATGCAAGTAATGACCATATGCATAGATCAGATCCACTACCCAAACCTCCAAGACCCACTGTTATCCTGTAGATTTCATATGCAAGCTTGGCATCCCAGCATCTTATAAACCTGCAAAGAAACAACCTCCACTCAGAATTTTCACAGTGAACACACCATGAAGAATAAACAGCCATTCTTCCGCCAACGTTATGCCTCAATTCAGTTTTCATCAGAAATCAACAAGTAAATGTACACCACATGGCTAAGTTCAAAAGAGAACATACCCGTCACTACTACCAGAATATATCCTCTTTGCATCAGAACTCCAAGTGACACTCAATGTACGCCCTGTAATTATCCAAATATTAGCTATGAAATTCTCAAAGCAACAATCAGATATTTGCGCTATGACCCTAAGGGGCAGCTGTCTCACCATTGACCTTAGGAAACAATCTTTCATAAGACAAATTCTTCTCATCCGAAACAGTGCAGATACGAACACGACCATCATCACAAGCAAATGCAATTCGACCATTTTCATTAACATCATCCACGTGAATAACAACTGAGTCATCATCCTCTTCCTCTTCACTGCTCTCACTATCGCTACTAGCACCACTTGTAAAACTAACATGGCCATTCTCATACTTCTTTGGAGGATTCTGATGAAGCTGTGCATTATTGCATGGCTCCACAGCCATCTGCCATATTGAAACACCAATAGAATCGAGCACAGCCTGCCAGCAACAATAGAAACAACAACATTACTCAACTTATCAAAACCAAATACAAGACTACAGGTAAGAAAATGGATGGATCTTGAAGTACATTGACCTGGGAAGACCCAAATCCCCGATCACACAGCCATAAAGACTTATTTTATGTCAAATTCATGCAAGACACTGGAACAGCAAAGTATCTTACACAGCTACAGCTAAAACAATAGCTTATAACATTATGCAGCTGGTAAGCATTTACCAAAAGTACTTGCCATTTCTGACTATGTTCCACTCATTAAGGGAAAATAATGTTAGAGGGTTTTTCAACTTTACCATTCTCAAAAAAAAAATAATGTTAGAGGGTTTCATCTCTTTGGGTCTCTTAACACCATAAAAATGGAAGCTAAAGGTAGCTTTTTCACAAACAGTTTGAAGGAAATCCACTAATTTGTGCACTCGAAAAAAATACTCCCTCTGTCCCACTTTATGACTTACTTTCTTTGTTAGAAAGTCCCAAAAAGAATGATACATTTCTATATTTAGTAACAATTTAACTTTAAAATGCCCATTTTACCCTTAATGAAATGATTTCTAGCTACACAAATATCTAGGATTTATTTTAGACCACAAGTTTCAAAAGTTCTCCTTTCTTTCTTAAACACAGTGTCAAGTCAAACTAACTCATATAAATTGAACGGAGGGAGTAGAATATTGGCAGAGGAAAAGAAATAGATAAGATCATATAATTTTGTATAAAATCACCGTGACAAAATGTCAAATTCCTTTTATGTGGTGGGTCAACTTGCCTTATTTTCTATGTTAATAAAAGAAGCAGTCAAACAGTTCATCTTGTTGATTGCATTTCCACCCATTCATACATCAACCAACCATGCCTCAATTACAAACTTCTGTTACATGAATCCTCCATACCATTAAACCCAGTTCAGGTCCATTTCACACCACTGCTAAACTAAGTATACCTTTAAAGGACGAGAAATCACTAATCATATCATACACCAGCCACCCCTCAAATGAGTATAGTTTTGCATAGGTAGTTCATTCCATTTTATCAATCAATATATTCATGCACTAATATCAATTCACTAGCTAGAGTAGGCTCTAATTTCTAACAACCACAAAGTAAGAAGTAAATGGAGTACAGCAACGACAACAGATTTTGCTAAAGTTTGTGGACGTACCTTCTGAGTCAAATCGAAAAGATCCCACTCGTAAACTGATCCATCAATGCTGGATGAAAATAACCGGCCTGCAGGCAATTTTCTCGATCCCGACTGACACCAAACTAACGAGGAAACCCTTGAATTAGGATTTCCATGTATTATCTGCACACACATTAAAAGAAAAACTCAATCTTGTTAGCAACAACCCTAATTTCTCAATCCCAAACTTGTTGAGATCGCTTATATGAATTATCACCATCTATTTGCTCCTCATAGACCCATTTGATTCCAAATACACCCAGTACGTTCACACATTCTAAGCTATTCTAAATCAAAAAAAAAACTCAATCTTGTTAACAACTACCCTAATTCCAATTTTAATAACTGAAAAGGACCCTAATATCTCAATCACAAGCTAGTCGAGATCAATTATATAAATAATTACTATCTATTTTGCTCCATTTAAACACATTTAATTCCAAATACACCCAGTACGTGCACACATTCTAACCTATTTTTAAAAAAAAAAACTCAATCTTGTTAACTACCCTAATTCCAATTTTGATAACATAAACGACCCTAATATCTCAATCCCAAGCTAGTGAGATCGACTACATAAATCATCACTATCCATTTTGCTCCATTTAAACCAATTTGATTCCAAATACACCCGAGCACATTCTAAGCTATTCACAATAAAATAAAAAAATAAAAACTCTATCTTGCTAAAAAACAACCCTAATTTCTCAATTCCAAGCTAGTTGAGATTGCTTAGATAAATAATCACTATCTTTTTGTTCAATTTAAACCCATTTAATTCCAAATAACACCCAGTACGTACACTAGCACATTCTAAATAAAAATAAAATGTATTCGTACAAGTTGACAGTGCCAGCCGTTGGAGCCAGGTGAAACAAGCCAAATCTCAAGGGAACCATCCTCTCGAGCGGCGGCGACCTGAGAATCATCGGCGCTAGTAGCTAAAGCTACCACCGGCGACGGCTTCCACTCAACTGAACTGCTTCTATAAACTTCAAGCATTCTCCAGAAGCACAAAAAGTAATCTTTACAAGTTTTTCAGAGAAGATAGATGCATAAAGCATCACAATGCCCAAATGCAGCAATGGAGGCGAGGCCAAAAGAGGGGCTAGGTTTTACGATGAACAAGGGTTTAATAAAGCTTCCATGAATTTTTTAAAATTAGTACTAAATTTGGGCTTTTTCGGGTCCACCCGGTGTAAACGGGTTAGTCAAGGAGACTAATTTTCTACTCTTTGAAGATTAGAAAAAAGACCACATAATACTCCGTCCGTTCACTTTTATTAGTCAATATTATTTTGTTGTTTTTAATATGTTAAGAAAAAATAATTATATTTTGCATAAATTATCTCATTACGCAAATATTTTTATTATATGTATTAATTTTCCTTATAGTTTAACATAATTACATATTGTGTCATTAATTAATAATTTCATACCGAATTTCAAGTCAGATACATCTGGATGTATATATTTTTGCTACTACTAGACACGTTCTAAAATATAGATACATAGGGAGAGAGTCAAGCGAGAAAGGAACGAGGAGAGATATTGTGTTTTCCAGATACATGTGAATCACACTAGAGACATGTATTTGAGATACAATATATATTCCACATGCATTTTGAAATACAGTTACGTAGGGTGAGAGGTGAGTGAGAGAGGAGAAAAGTGAACGAGAGAGTCAAATACATGTGAATTTACTTGTATATAGTGTATATAGAGCAAATTATACTTAATTTTGACTCTATTTATCCGAGATACATGTATTTGGGGACCAAAATCTAACACAAGTGGTAATTTCAAAAACTCACGGGAAGGCACATAAGTAGGCCCTAAACTCATGAGATTTGTGTTGTTTACCCTTCTTTTCTCATTTTTTACCCTTAGCATTAATTACTTTTTCCTCAAATTATTTTCGAAACCTAATACTTTACACCAATTAATATGGGTATAATAATACAATATTCATATCGATCATTATTTTTAAAGAGCGTGCAGAGTCCAAAGTAAACACAAATAAAAGTGAAGAGAAAAAATATTTAATTGCTCGCTAAAAATAATTACAACCACTGGCTATACACATATATATAAACTAGTTCCTTTTTATAAACTATGATAAAATACAAGGGTCCTTTGGTTCACACACTATGACACTTAACTACTACTAGGAAATAATCGATTTCAAGGACATTATTTAAAATATAATCAAGTTTTAGAACTATTTAATTATTAGCCTCCTCAAAATCAAGCCTTATACTTTTAGATCTAGAATTTGAGTAGAGATAAACTTCAAATTTATGGTTTAAAGTTCAAATTTCATCATTTGATTGTACGAGGAACTGTAAATGAAAGTATTTTGATATGTATAGCTATTTATACTATTGCATAAATATCGTGAAAATGTATAAAAGTATTTGAAAACTATTTTAATTTTATAGAGATTTTTTTGTACATATCACAATATATTCATATTTTTTTGTTTGGGGTCATACACCTAAAAGAATTTAGTCACACATCATGGAGTTTTTTTTTTTTTAATGACTGTAGTGTCTAAATTAACTTTCACACATCTTAATTAATTTATGGAATACATATCACCTTCAACCAATAACAGGTATATATCGAGTTACTCTATCCATCAATTACAATTAGACTAAGACATATAGAAAGAACCAACTAGTATTTTTGTCTCCATCTTTATTGATCACTACGACACTCTAAGGTGACATGAACTCCTTTTCTTTTTCTTAATTACTTTCATTTTAAAGATAATTTAATGTAATTATAAATATATTTTAAATACTGATCATTGATCACTACGCTATACTCTGCCATAACATGGAATTCATGAATTCCTTTTCTATTTATTTACTTTTCCGTTTAAAATAATTTAATAATGTAATTAGAGATATGTTTTAAATAATGATGCTACAATCGATTGTTTGTGAATATCACTCAAATGTACCTATGTTCTTATATTTTAATACTATTCTTAAATTTCAGAAATAACAAATATAATAGACATATAAGGATTTATAGCTATAGTTTTGATTTGCATTTCATAACTATAGTCCCGTTTGGTATGGAGGCTGCAGTTTGTATATTCCGCTTGCGAATATACAAATAAGGTAAGTATATACAAATTCTGTATTTATACATTTAGATATATAAATATATAAAAGAGGATCTTCAACCCAATGATGTGGCATGCCTCAATGATCAGAAAATGTATTTATCAATTTTCTTAGATTTTTGGAGGTTTTTTCCTAATTTTTCACGTTAATAAAATTTAATTAATTAATTAAAGTTTAAAAATCAGAAAGACACCATTTAAAATTATAATGGCAACCCTTAACCGTTTCCTCAAATTAAGGCTATAATAATTACAGATATCGTTTAGAATTCTAAATCCACAATTAATGCCTTTCATATGAAAGGTTACATCGAGTTACAGAGGCTTCCTCATCCTCTTCCAGAGCAAAAACGGGGTTGCACGTCTCCAGGTACACCGCAAATTTACCCTCATTTTTGTTTTCCTTCTTTATTATTGTAATTTGAACATAAATTATTTAGAACTGGAACAAAATTGATTCGCTATTACTCCCTCTGTCCACTTTTATTTGTCATGTTGCGTTTTTTAAAAGTCAATTTGACTAATTTTCAAAGTTAAATTAGATTATATTAATTCGATATTTTAAACAAAAAAAATAGATATTCAAAAACTATATGAAAAGTACTATAAATTGCAATTTTTTGCATATCAATATGATGAAAAAATACATCTTAAAATGTTAGTCAAAGTTCTTATAGTTTGACTCTAAAAATAGAAACCATGACAAACAATAGTGGATGGAGGGAGTACTATTCTAACTGTGAATAGAAAATATATCTAACCTTCATATTGTCTTTTCTAGAAATATGGCAGGAAGTTCCAAATATTTTGGCTAGATCTATGGGAAGTGTGTCGCTTTTTATGGAATATTATCGAATATTGTGAAGGTGAGTTGAAAGCCATGTTCAAATTTTGGTTTTTCAGCAAATTTACATAGTGTTCTTGTAATTTTATTTTATTTGGTTTTCCACTGGCAAGGAATTCGGTTATCTATGGATTCACACGGCGTAAGGCTCTACTTGGCAGGAAGTATTTTCTATCAAAGATTTTTCATACTCAAGACTCGAATCGAGACCTCTAATTAAGAGAATAGTAGCTCCGTCTATCACACCACATCCATCGTATCTTTTCGTAACTACTTATAAGTTTTTGCCTGTGATTATATATATAAAAAAATATATTAATTCATGCATATAGTCCTTTTTCCTTGTACAATATACATAGTAATATTTTAGTATAGGAATTGTAGTCAATTACTAAATTGATATTGTAATGTCAAATTTTTAAAAAAATGGTATCTATACACCTCCATTATTTTTGCAACCTTGAGTAATCATTAACAAAAAATTAACAATGACCTTAATTTTTAGTGAAGCGGTGGTTGTGAGTGAGTGATTGAGAATTTTAATATGTACTCTATCTCTTCCCTTTTTCTTCTGTAATTTTTTTCGTTTTTATTCTATATATTACCTTCTTTTTTCTTTTTTTATATTCTAAAATTATAGACTAACGGATAAATATGTATATCTATTATTAGACATTTAATTTATACTTAAACTTTCCTTCCTCAATAGATAGCTAGAGAAAGAATCGGAAGTTGCAATCGGTAATCTTAATTGACGATCCTCAATGTAACTTTTTGAAAATTATTCCAAGGGTTTGAGACCTGCTCGAGATCTTCTATTTAGAGTACTTAACAATCTATATATCTAATATGAAGTTGGATAAATGAAAAGTGAGTGAGTCATCTCTTTGGCCAAAATCTTATTTATCTTTTTTTCATTTTTTAAAATATATTTATTTCTTATTATCATACAAAAATGAATGGGTCAATTACTACAATTTCATATATTCATATTCTTTTAAAAAAAAAAGGGCTAACCCATCGGTGGCCTCCTAAATTTGGCACGATCTTTCACGTAGATACCTCAACTAGGCTTTGTTCATTTTAGACACCTCATGTCACGCCCAACTGTGTCAATTTGACACTTTTTCGACAATCTGCCAAATTTGTAAGGTGTGTGTAACACACTCGCTGGTGACGTGTCAAAGTGACGAATTAAATAAAGACACGTGGCATATATATAAAAAAATAATTATTAAATGATGAATCTTGAGTAGGGAGTCCTAGGGAGTCTATGAAGCCGTGTCTGTAGAGTCCTAGTTATCGGTGTGAAGCGCGCCATATCTATAATTGGGAGGCTACAACATTTAGGAAGATTTCTCACTTCTCTCACACTCATCTCGTGCGTTAGAGTTTATCTCTAGAAAGTTTCTTTCTAATCCGTGCTTGCGCGTGTTTCAGATAGTTATGCCTCCGCGAAGAGTTGGTAGAGGGCGTCTTCCTAGACGTTATGTTGATGAGCAAGAGTTACCTTATGCACCTGTAGTGCAAGATCAAGGGGAAGTTTCTAATGCTGAGTTCAGAGAGGCAATTAGGATGTTGAGTCAAGATGTAACTAATCAAATTGGTCAGCAAAGGGGAGCTCGACAGGAAGGAGCTAACACTTCTCGGATTCGTGAGTTCTTGGGGATGAATCCTCCGAGTTTCATGGGTTCGAGCACTACTGAGGATCCATAGGATTTCATTGAGGAGTTGAAGAGGATTTTTGAGGTGATGCATGTGGCAGATATTGAGCGGGTTGAACTAGCTGCTTATCAATTGAAAGATGTTGCTAGAACTTGGTTCGACCAGTGGAAAGGGGGCAGAGTTGAAAATGCACCACCTGCAAGTTGGGCCAGTTTTGAGGAAGCTTTCTTGGGGCA
>JAJOOO010080066.1:0-19862 GCA_029582685.1 Solanum piurae
CTAGCTATTTATGCTACCTCTATATCAAGCCTTAACAATGCTACCATTGCACACTTCTTAGTAAATGGAAAATGGAATGAAAGGAAACTGAGACAACAAGTTCCTCCTCTTCTTATTCCATATATTCTAAATACTAACTTTCAGTTTGTGCAGGGAGTTCAAGACATTGCAGTTTGGAAGCTCACTGAAACTGGAGAGTTCACTTGCAAATCAGCCTCGGAAATGTGCAGGAAGAAAAAGGCTGTTGCAGTCCTTAATTACCAATTTTGGCATAGACATATACCTTTTAAAATGTCCTTTCTTCTATGGAGAGCAATTCGTTATAAATTACCAACAAATGAATCCTTAGCAAATTTTGGAGTGGAACCTGTGAAATGTTATTGTTGTTTTCAGCAGGGATGGGATGATGTTGAACACATCTTTCTTCAAGGACATTTTGCAAGCCATTTCTGGAAATTCTTTGCAAGCAACATGGGACTACAACTGCAAAAAATTTCATTATTAAATCAGATATTGTGTTGGAGAGGTCTTGCAGGGAAGAACACAGCACACACGATGATCATTCAAATACTCCCTATAGTCATTTGCTGGAATCTCTGGAAGAACAGATGTTCAGCCAAATATGGAGGAAAAACATCCAGTATCCACAAAGTTAAATACTTGATTATTAAAGACATGCTTTTACTGATTAATTCTGTTTTTCCATATCTTCATTTGCCTGTAAGTTGGACAGAACTGGTGGCATGCATTGAAAAAGGCAAACAGGAGATACGAATCACCTTAGTTATGTGGAAGACTCCTCCTAGTACTAGATACAAGTTAAATACGGATGGTAGTGCTTTACATAATCCCGGGAAAATAGGAGGGGGAGGCATTTTAAGAGATGATCAAGGGAGTATAGTATATGCTTTTGCAGTACCTTTGGGTGAAGGAACTAATAACCAAGCAGAGGTTCAGGCTGCCTATTTTGGTTTAAATTGGTGTATACAACATGGTTACAATAATATTATTTTAGAGGTTGATTCTGAATTATTAACTAAGTGGTTATTGCAGGCTGCTATTCCTCCTTGGAAGATACACAGATATATACAGGAATTGCATAATCTTGCTAATCAATGTGTGGATTTTCAGTGTGTGCACACTTACAGGGAGGCGAATGGTACTGCTAATCTACTGGCCAAACATAGTCATCAACAAGAGATTGTACAAAATTACTACACTCACCACCAACTACCTCAGGCAGTAAAAGGAAGCTATCTATTGGAGAAGTTGGGATTACAAAATTTCAGACGCAAGAAGCTGAAAAGAATCAAAATACCATCTTGAAAGTACAAGAATCGTACAGAGAAGTAAGACGGGAGGCAGTACTTATAAGAATAAAGGATATACATTAGCTTCTTGCCCAGTTAAAGTTAACAATACAATCTAAAATTTGTATACAGTAATACATACTCTTAAATGAATGGATCATGTGATACTTTACTTTCTAATTACTATGTCTTTTAGGTATAGTTTGATTAGGCCTAGTTTCAATGTTCGTGTAAGGGGAGAGTCTCCCTTATTTATGTATTATTAGTAACTTTGTATTAAGAGAGGAGTCCTCTCTAGGTGCTTAGTTTAATAATATACCTTTTGTATAGTTGTGTCGACTAACCTTAGTAGGTAGGTCGATTCTAAACCCACCTTAGGTTTGGAGGTAAGGTACATGTCCCCCTACTTGTATTTTTGAATTTCCATATATGATAAGGCCTGGGATGTTGCTCAGCCCCTGACCCACCTCAAGGGTCGTTCAAATTAAAAAAAAAAATCCTGAACTTTAAAACCTAAATCCTAAACTCAAAACACTAAATCCTAAACCTAAACCCTAAACCCTAAACTCAAATCTTAAACTCTAAACGCTAAATTTACCCTATACCCTAAACCCTTAACCCTGAATTCTAAACTAGAAACCCTTAACCCTAAATCCTAAACTATAAATTCTATACACTAAACCCTAAACCCTAAATCCTTAACTTTAAACCCTAAACCCTAAACCCTAAATCCTAAACTCTATACCATAAACCCTAAAACACTATAGCCTAAATGCTAAACCCTAAACCAGAAACCCTAAATCCCAAACCCAAACTTTAAACCCTAAACCTTATACCCTAAATCCTAAATCCTAAACCCTGAACCCTAAACCCTAAACCCTAAATCCAAAAGTCAAAACCCTAAACCCTAACCCAAAACTAAATCCTAAACCCTAAACCTTAAATAAAATCACTAAACCATAAACCCAAAACCCTGAATAAAAAACTCTAAAATTTAAATGCTTAATCCTAAACCCTAAATATGAAGTCAATACCCTAAACCCTACCACTTAACCCTAAATCCTAAATCCTAAACACCAAACCCTAAACCCAAAACCCTACACTCTAAACCCTTAACCCTAAATCAAAACTCTAAACCGGAAACTGTAAACCGTAAATCCTAACCCTAAATCCTAACCCTAAACACTAAACCCTAAATCCTAACCCTAAACACTAAACCTAAATCCAAAACCTTAAACACTAAACCCTAAATCCTAAACCCTAAATCCTAAATCCTAAACACTAAATCCTAAATCCTAAACCCTAAACCCTAAACCTAAACCCTAAACCCTAAACCATAAACCCTAAACCCAAAACCCTAAACCCAAAACCCTAAACCCTATACCATAAACCTTAAGTCCTAAACCCTAAACCCTAAACCCTAAACCCTAAATCTTTAACACTAAACCCTAAACCCTAAACCCTAAACTACCCTAAACCCTAAACACTATACCCAAAATGCTAAACCCTAAACCCTAAACCCTAAATTCCAAATCCAAACTCTAAGACCTAAACCCTATAACCTAAATCCTAAACTCTAAGCCCTAAATCCTAAACCCTAAATCCAAAATTCAAAACCCTAAACCCTAACCCAAACCTAAATCCTCAACACTAAACCCTAAATCAAAAATCTAAACCCTAAACACTAAACCCTAAATCTGAAACTCTAAACTTTAAATGTTTACATCTAAACCCTAAATACGAACTCAATACCCTAAACCCTAACACTAAACCCTAAACCCTAAATCCCAAACACCAAACCCTAAACCCTAAATCCTAAACCCTAAATCCAAACCGTAAACCCTAAACTATAAACCTTAAATCCAAAACTCTAAACTTTAAAACCTAAACCCTAAACCCTAAATCCTGAACTCTAAACTTTAAATCCTACACCCTAAATCCTAAATAGTAAACACTACACCCTAAACCCTATATAGTAAACCTTAAACCCTGAACCCTCAACCCCAAATCCTAAACTCTAAACCCTAAACATTAACCTAAAACTTAAACCCTAAATCCTAAACCATAAACCCTAAACTTTATACTCTAAACCCTAAACCCTAAACCCTAAACCCTAAACCCTAAACACTAAATCCTAAACCCTAAACCATAACACTAAGCCCTAAACCCTAAATCCTAAACCCTAAACCCTATATCCAAACTCTAAACGCTAAACTATAAACCTTAAATACTAAACTCTAAACTTTCAATCCTAAACCCTAAACCCTAAACCCTAAATCCTGAACTCAAAACTATAAACTCTAAACTTTAAATCCTAAACCCTAAATACTAAACAGTAAACAATACACCCTGAACCCAAAACCATAAACCCTAAACCCTAAATAGTAAACCCTAAACCCTCAACCCTAAATCCTGAACTCTAAACCCTAAACCTGAACCTAAACTATAAATCCTAAACCCAAAACTGTAAACCCTAAACCTTAAACTATAAACCCTAAAACCTAAACCCTAAATCCCAAATCATAAACCCTAAACCCTATACCCTAAACCCTAAACCCTAAATCTCCAACTCTAAACCCTAAACCCTAAATCTCTAACTCTAAACCCTAAACCCTAAACCCTAAACCATAAACCATAAACCCTAAACCCTAACACTAAACCCTAAAACCTAAATCATAAACAACAAACCCTAAACCCTCAACCCTACACTCTAAACCCTAAACCCAAAATCCAAACTCTAAACCCTAAACTATAAACTCTAAATCCTAAACTCTGAACTTTACATCCTAAACCCTAAAACCTAAACCCTAAATCCTAAATAGTAAATAGTACACCCTAAACCCAAAACCCTAAACCCTAAATAGTAATCCCAAAACCATAAACCCTCAACCGTAAATACTGAACTCTAAACCCTAAACCTGAACCTAAAATATGAAACCCTAAACCCTAAATCCAAAACTCTAAACGCTAAACCCTAAACCCAAAACACTAAACCCTAAACCCTAAAGTCTAAACCCTAAACCCTAAATCCTAAATACAAATTCTAACCCCTAAACTATAAATACAAAACACAAAACCCTAAACTATAATCCCAAACCTAAACCCTAAACCATAAATCCAAACTCTAAACCGTAAACCCTAACCCTAAATCCAAAACTCTAAATTCTAAATGCTAAACCCTAAATCCTAAACTCAAAACTCTACAAAACCTAACACTAAACCCTAAACCCTAAACCCTAAACCCTAAACACTAAACACTAAACCCTAAACCCTAAACCTAAACCCTAAATCCTAAACCTAAAAACCCTAAACCCTAAACCCCAAACCTAAACTCTAAATCCTTAACCTAAAAACCCTAAACCCTAAACCCAAAAACCTAAACCCTAAACCCTAAACCCTAAACTTTAAAGCCTAAACCTTAAGCCATAAACCTTACACTCTAAACCCTAAAACCTAAACTGTAATCCCTAAATCCTAAACTCTAAACCCAAAACCTTATATCAAAACCCTGAACCCTAAACCCTAAATCCTAACCCTAACCCTAAACCTTCAATCCAAAACACTAAACCCTAAACCATTAACCCTAACCCTAACCCTAAACCCTCAAACATAAACACTAAACCCTAAACCTTAAACCTTAAACCCTAAACCCTAAACTAAACCCTAAATCCTAAATCCCAAACACTAAACCTTAAACCCTAAACCCTTAAAACCTACACCCTAAACCCAAACTTTAAACCCTAAACCCCAAATCCTGAACTTTAAAACCTAAATCCTAAACTCAAAACGCTAAACACTAAACCCTAAACATAAACCCTAAATTCTATATCCTAAACTCTAAACCCTAAACCCTATACCCTAAACCCTATATCCTAAACTCATAACCCTAAATCCTACTCTGAACCCTAAACCCTAAACCCTAACCCTCAACCCTTAACCCTAAACCCTAAACCCTAACCCTAAACCCTACCCTGAACACTAAACACTAAACCCTAAACCCTAAATTCTAAACCCTCAACCCTAAACCCTAAATCTTCCTTAAACCCTGAACCCTAAACACTAAACCCTCAACCCTAAACCCTAATCCCTAAACCATAAACCTTAAACCATGAACCCTAAACCCTTAACCCTTAATTCTAAACTATAAACCCTAAACCCTAAACTGTAAATCCTATACCCTAAACCCTAAACCCTAAATCCTTAACTTTAAACCCTAAACCCTAATCTCTATACCATAAACCCTAAAACACTATACCCTAAATGCTAAACCCTAAACCCTAAAACATAAATCCTAAACCCAAACTCTTAACCCTAAACCCTATCCCTAAATCCAAAATCCTAAACACTAAATCCAAAATTCAAAATCCTAAACCCTAACCCAAACCTAAATCCTAAACTCCAAACACTAAATCAAAACACTAAACCATAAACCCTAAACCCTAAACCCTAAACCCTAAATCTAAAACTCTAAACTTTAAATGCTTAACCCTAAACCCTAAATACGAACTCAATACCCTAAACCCTAAAACTTAACCCTAAATTCTAAACACCAAACCCTAAACCCTACCCTAAACACTAAACACTAAACCCTAAATCATAAACTCTATATCCTAAACCCTAAACCCAAAACACAAAACCCAAAACCCTAAACGCTAAACCCTAAACCCTGAACCATAAACCTTAAACCATGAACCCTAAACCCTTAACCCTTAATTCTAAACTATAAACCCTAAACCCTAAATCCTAAACTGTAAATCCTATACCCTAAACCCTAAATCCTTAACTTTAAACCCTAAACCCTAAACTCTATACCATAAACCCTAAAACACTATACCCTAAATGCTAAACCCTAAACCCTAAAACCTAAATCCCAAACCCAAACTCTAAACCCTAAACCCTATACCCTAAATCCAAAATCCTAAACCCTAAATCCAAAATTCAAAACCCTAAGCCCTAACCCAAAACTAAATCCTAAACCCAAAACCCTAAATCAAAACACTAAACCATAAACCCTAAACCCTAAATCCAAAACTCTAAACTTTAAATGCTTAACCCTAACCCTAAATACAAACTCAATACCCTAAACCCTAAAACTTAACCCTAAACCATAAATCCTAAACACAAAACCCTAAACCCAAAACCCTACACTTTAAACCCTTAACCCTAAATCAAAGCTCTAAACCCTAAATTGTAAATCCTAAACCGTAACCCTAAACCCTACCCTAATCCCTAAACCTAAATTCTAAACCCTAAACCCTAAACCCGAAACCATAAACCATAAACCCTACACCATAAATCCTAAACCCTAAATACTAAACCCTAAATCCTAACCCCAAACTCTAAACCTAAACCCTTAACCATAAACCATAAACCCTAAACCCTAAACCCTAAACCCTATATCCTAAACCCTAAATTCTAAACCCTAAATCTTTAACTCTAAACCCTAAACCCTAAACTACACTAAACCCTAAATCTTTAACTCTAAACCCTAAACCCTAAACCCTAAACTACACTAAACCCTAAACACTATACCCTAAATGCTAAAGCCTAAACCCTAAACCGTAAACACTAAACCCTATATTCCAAATCCAAACCCTATACCCTAAATCCTAAACTGTAAATCCTAAATTCTAAACCCTAAATCCAAAACTCAAAACCCTAAACCCTAACCCAAACCTAAATCCTAAACCCTAAACCCTAAATCAAAAAATCTAAACCCTAAACACTAAACCCTAAATCTGCAACTCTAAACTTTAAACGCATATCCCTAAACCCCAAATACGAACTCAGTACCCTAAACCCTAACACTAAACCCTAAACCTTAAATCCTAAACACCAAACCCTAAACCCTAAATCCAAACTCTAAGCCCTACATTATAAACCCTAAATCATAAACTGTAAACTTTAAATCCTAAACACTAAACCATAAACTCTAAATCCTAAACAGTAAACAGTACACCCTAAACCCTAAATCCTAAATAGTAAACCCTAAACCCTAAACCCTCAACCCTAAATCCTTAACTCTAAACCTTAAACCTGAACCTAAACTATAAACCCTAAACCCTAAACTGTAAACCCTAAACCCAAAATCCTAAACCATAAACCCTAAACCCTATATCCTAAATCCTAAATCCTAAATCCTAATTCCTTAACTCAAAACCCTAAACCCTAAACCCTAAACTCTAAACCATAAACCCTACACCCTAACACTAAACCCTAAACCCTAAATCCTAAACACCAAACCCTAAATCCTAAACACCAAACCCTAAACCCTAAACCCTACACTATAAATCCTAAACCCTAAATCCAAACTCTAAACCCTAAACTGTAAACCCTAAATCCTAAACTCTGAACTTTAAATCCTAAACCCTAAACCCTAAATCCTAAACAGTAAATAGTACAACCTAAACCCAAAACCCTAAATCCTAAACCCTAAATAGTAAACCCTAAACCATAAACCCTCAACCCTAAATCCTGAACTCTAAACCCTAAACCTGAACCTAAAATATGAAACCCTAAACCCTAAATCCAAAACTGCAAACCCAAAACCCTAAACCCAAAACACTAAACCCTAAATCCTAAACCCTAAACTCTAAACCCTAAACCCTAAATCCTAAATACAAATTCTAAACCCTAAACCGTAAATACAAAACACAAAACCCTAAACTCTAACCCCAAACCTAAACCCTAAACAATAAATCCAAACACTAAACCCTAAACCCTAACCCTAAATCCAAAACTCTACACTCTAAATGCTAAACCCTAAATCCTAAACACAAAACCATATAAACCCTACCTATAAACCCTAAACACTAAACCCTAAACCCTAAACCCTAAACCCTAAACTATAAACCCTAAACCCTAAACCCTAAACACTATACCCTAAACCCTAAACCTAAACTCTAAATCCTAAACCTAAAAACCCTAAACCCTAAACCCAAAAACGTAAACCCTAAACCAAATACCCTAAACCCTAAACCATACACCATAAACCCTAAACCTGAACGTAAAATATGAAACCTTAAACCCTAAATCCAAAACTCTAAACGCTAAACTCTAAATCCAAAACACTAAACCCTAAACCCTAAACTCCAAACCCTAAACCCTAAACCCTAAACTCTAAACTCTAAACCCTAAATCCTAAATACAAATTCTAAACCCTAAACCCTAAATACAAATTCTAAACCCTAAACCCTAAATACAAAACACAAAACCCTAAACTATAATCCCAAACCTAAACCCTAAACCATAAATCCAAACTCTAAATCGAAAACCCTAACCCTAAATCCAAAACTCTACATTCTAAATGATAAACCCTAAACCATAAATCCAAACTCTAAATCGAAAACCCTAACCCTAAATCCAAAACTCTACATTCTAAATGATAAACCCTAAATCCTAAACTCAAAACCCGACAAAACCTAACACTAAACCCTAAACCCTAAACCCTAAACCCTAAACACTAAACACTAAACCCTAAACCCTAAACCTAAACCCTAAACCTAAACCCTAATTATAAACCTAAAAATCCTAAACCCTAAACCCCAAACCTAAACTCTAAATCCTTAACCTAAAATCCCTAAACCTTAAACCCAAAAATCTAAACCCTAAACCCTAAACCCTAAACTTTAAAGCCTAAACCTTAATCCATAAACCCTACACTCTAAACCCTAAATCCTAAACCCTAATCCCTAAATCCTAAACTCTAAGCACAAAACCTTATATCAAAACCCTGAACCCTAAACCCTAAATCCTAACCCTAACCCTAAACCTTCAATCCAAAACACTAAACCCTAAACCTTAAAACCTAACCATTAACCATAACCATTAACCCTAACCCTAACCCTAAACCCTCAAACATAAACCCTAAACCCTAAACCTTAAACCCTAACCCTAAACCCTAAACTAAAGGCTAAATCCTAAATCCCAAACACTAAACCCTAAACCCTAAACTCTTAAACCCAACACCCAAAACCCAAACTTTAAACCCTAAACCCCAAATCCTGAACTTTAAAACCTAAATCCTAAACTCAAAACGCTAAACACTAAACCATAAACATAAACCCTAAATTCTAAATCCTAAACTGTAAACCCTAAACCCTATACGCTAAACCATATATCCTAAACTCAGAACCCTAAATCCTACCCTGAACACTAAAACCTAAACCCTAACCCTCAACCCTTAACCCTAAACCCTAACCCTAAACCATACCCTAAACCCTAAACCCTAAAGCCTAAATCCTAAACCCTAAACCCTAAACACTAAACCCTAAACCCTAAACCCAAAATCCTAAACCCTAAACCCTCAACCCTGAACCATAAACCTTAAACCCTGAACCCTAAACCATTAACCCTTAATTCTAAACTATAAACCCTAAACCCTAAATCCTAAACTGTATATCCTATACCCTCAACCCTAAACCCTAAATCCTTAACTTTAAACCCTAAACCCTAAACTCACTACCATAAACCCTAAAACACTATACCCTAAATGCTAAACCGTAAACCATAAAACCTAAATCCCAAACCCAAACTCTAAATCCTAAACCCTATACCCTAAATCCAAAATCCTAAACACTAAATCCAAAATTCAAAACCCTAAACCCGAATCCAAACCTAAATCCTAAACCCTAAACACTAAATCAAAATACTAAACCATAAATCCTAAACCCTAAATCCAAAACTCTAAACTTTAAATGCTTAACCCTAAACCCTAAATACGAACTCAATACCCTAAACCCTAAAACTTAACCCTAAAACCTAAATCCTAAACACCAAACCCTAAACCAAAAAGCCTACACTTTAAACCCTTAACCCTAAATCAAAACTCTAAACCCTAAACCCTAACCCTAAACCCTACCCTAAACACTAAACCCTATATCCTAACCCTAAACCCTAAACCTAAACCACAAACCCTAAACCCTACACCCTAAATCCTAAACCCTAAAAACTAAACCCTAAACCATAACCCCAAACCCTAAACCTAAACTCTAAACCCTAAACCATAAACCCTAAATCCTAAACACTAAACCCTAAATCCTAAACCATGTATCCTAAACCTTAAACTCAAAAACCTAAACTCTAAACCCTAAATCTTTAACTCTAAACCCTAAACCCTACACCCTAAACCCTAAACTACCCTAAACCCTAAACACTATACCCTAAATGCTAAAGGTTAAACCCTAAACCCTAAACACTAAACCCTAAACCCTAAATTCCAAATCCAAAATCTAAACCGTAAATCCTATACCATAAATCCTAAACCGTAAAATCCTAAATCCTAAACCCTAAATCAAAAACTCAAAACCCTAAACCCAAACCCAAACCTAAATCCTAAACCCTAAACCCTAAATAAAAAATCTAAACCCTAAACACTAAACACTAAATCTGAAACTCTAAACGTTAAACACTTACCCCTAAACCCTAAATGCGAACTCAATACCCTAAACCCTAACACTAAACCCTAAACCTTAAATCCTAAACACCAAATCCTAAACCCTAAACCCTAAATCCAAACTCTAAGCCCTACATTATAAACCCTAAATCCTAAACTCTAAACTTTAAATCTTAAATCCTAATCCCCAAATCCTGAACTCTAAACTGTAAACCCTAAATCATAAACTCTAAACTTTAAATCCTAAACACTAAACCATAAACTCTAAATCCTAAACAGTAAACAGTACACCCTATACCAAAAACCCTAAACCCTAAATAGTAAACCCTAAACCCTAAATCCAGAACTATAAACCCTAAACCTGAACCTAAAATATAAACCTTAAACCCTAAACCTTAAACCCTAAATCCTAAACCCTACACCCTAAACCGTAAACCCTAAATCTTTAACTCTAAACCCTAAACACTAAATCCTAAACCCTAAACTTTAAACCATAAACCATAAACTCTAACACTAAACCCTATACCTAAATCATAAACACCAAACCCTAAACTCTAAACCCTACACTATAAACCCTAAACCCTAAATCCAAACTCTAAACCCTAAACTGTAAACCCTAAATTCTAAACTATGAACTTTAAATCCTAAACCCTAAACCCTAAATCCTAAACAGTAAATAGTACACCCTAAACCAAAAACTCAAAACCCTAAACCCTAAATAATAAACCCTAAACCTTAAATCTTGAACTCTAAACCCTAAACCTGAAACTAAAATATGAAACCCTAAACCCTAAATCCAAAACTGCAAACCCTAAACCCTAAACCCTAAACTCTAAACCCTAAACCCTATATCCTAAATTCAAACTATAAACCCTACACTGTAAACCCGAAATCCTAAACTCTAAACTTTAAATCTTAAACCCTAAATCCTAGATCCTGAACTCTAAATTGTAAACCCTAAATCATAAACTCTAAACTTTAAATCCTAAACCCTAAGCCCTAAACCCTAAACCCTAAACACTAAATCCTAAACTCTAAATCCTAAACCCTAAACACTAACCCTAGACCCTAAACCTATACCCTAAATCCTAAACCATAAAACCAAAACATTAAACCCTAAACCCTAAATCCTATACCTTAAACCCTAAACCCTAAATCCTAAACTCTAAATACTAAACCCTAAACACTAACCCTAAACCCTAAACCTAAACCCTAAACCCTAAACCACAAAACCTAAACATTAAACCCTAAACCCTAAATCCTATACCCTAAGCCTTAAACCGTAAACCCTAAACCCTAAACCATAAACCCTAAACCCTAAATCCTCAACTCTAAACCCTAAACCCTAAACTACCCTAAACCATAAACACTAAACCCTAAATCCTCAACTCTAAACCCTAAATCCTAAACACTAAACCCTAAACGTTAAATTCCAAATCCAAGCTCTAAACCCTAAACCCTAAATCCTAAACACTAAACCCTAAACGTTAAATTCCAAATCCAAGCTCTAAACCCTAAACCCTATACCCAAAATCCTAAATTCTAAACCCTAAATCCAAAACTCAAAACCCTAAACCCTAACCCAAACCTAAATCATAAACCCTAAACCCTAAATCAAAAATCTAAACCCTAAACACTAAACCCTAAATATGAACTCAATACCCTAAACCCTAACTCTAAACCCTAAACCCTAAATCCTAAACACTAAACCCTAAACCCTAAACCCTAAATCCAAACTCTAAACCCTAAACTGTAAACCCTGAATCCAAAGCTCTAAATTTTAAATCCTAAACCCTAAACCCAAAATCCTGACCTCTAAACTGTAATCCCTAAATCATAAACTCTAACTTTATATCCTAAACCCTAAACCCTAAACCCTAAATCCTAAACTGTAAATAGTACACCATAAACCCAAACCCCTAAACCCTAAACCCTAAATAGTAAACCCTAAACCCTAAACCCTCAACCTTAAATCTTAAACTCTAAACCCTAAACATGAACCTAAACTATAAACCCTAAACCCTAAACTGTAAACCATAAACCCTAAACCCTAAATCCAAAACCATAAACCCTAAACCAAATACCCTAAACCCTATACCCTAAATCCTTAACTCAAAGCCATAAACCCGAAACCCTAAGCCCTAACACTAAACCCTAAAACCTATATCCTAAAAACCAAATCCTAAACCCTAAACCCTACACTATAAACCCGAATACATAAATCAAACTCTAAACCCTAAACTGTTAAGCCTAAATCCTAAACTATGAACTTTAAATCCTAAACCCTAAACCTTAAACCTGAAATCCTAAATAGAAAATAGTACACCCTAAACCCAAAACCATAAACCCTAAACCCTAATTAGTAAACACTAAACCCTAAACCCTAATCCTGAACCTAAAATATGAAACCCTAAACCCTAAATCCAAACCAGCAAACCGTAAACCCTAAACACTAAACTCTAAACCCTAAACCCTAAACCCTAAATCCTAAATACAAATTCTAAACCCTAAACCCTAAATACAAAACACAAAACCCTAAACTCTAACCCCAAACCTAAACCCTAAACCATAAATCCAAACTCTAAACCCTAAACCCTAACCCTAAATCCAAAACTCTACACTCTAAATGATAACCCCTAAATCCTATATTAAAACCCTATAAACCCTAAGACTAAACCCTAAACACTAAACCCTAAACCCTAAACCCTAAACCCTAAACCCTAAACCCTAAATCCTAAACCCTAAACCCAAAACCCAAAACCTTATATCAAAACCCTAAACCCTAAATCCTAAATCCTAACCCTAACCCTAAACCTTTAATCCAAAACACTAAACCCTAAACCTTAAACCCTAACCCAAAACATTAACCCTAACCCTAAACCCTCAACCCTAAACACTAAAACCTAAACCTTAAACCCTAACCCTAAACCCTAAACCCTAATTCCTAAACCTAAACACTAAAATCCTAAATTCCAAACACTAAACCCAAAACCCTAAACTCTTAACCCTTAACCCTAAATCAAAACTCTAAACCCTAAACTGTAAATCCTATACCTTAACCCTAAACCCTACCCTAAACACTAAACCCTAAACCCTAACCCTAAACACTAAACCCTAAACCATAAACCCTAAACCCTAAACCTTAAAGTCTAAATCCTAAACCCTAAATCCTAAACGTTAAACCCTAACCCGAAAACTAAACCTTAACCCTAAACCATAAACCATAAACCCTAAACGCTAAACACTAAACCCTAAACCCTAAATCCTAAACCCTAGACCCTAAACCCTAACCCTAAACCCTAAATCCTAAACCCTAGACCCTAAACCATAAATCCTAAACCTTTAAACCCTTAAACCCTTAACCCTAAAGCAAAACTCTAAACCCTAAACCCTACCCTAAACACTAAACCCTAACCCTAAACCGCAAATCTAAACCCTAAACCCTAAACCCCAAACCCTATATCCTAAACCCTAAACCCTAACTCGAAATCTAAACCTAAACCCTAAACCATAAATCCTAAACCCTAAACGCTAAACCCTAAACCCTAAATCCTAAACCCTAGACCCTAAACCCTAAACCCTAAGCCCTACATCCTTATCTCTAAACCCTAAACCCTAAACCCTATACCCTAAATGCCAAAGCCTAAACCCTAACCATAAAAACTAAAACCTAAATCCTAAATTCCAAATCCAAACTCTAAACCCTAAACCCTATACCCTAAATCCGAAACTTTAAATCCTAAATACTAAACCCTAAATCCAAAATTCAAAACCCTAAACCCTAACCTAAACCTTAATCCCAAACCCTAAACCGTAAATCAAAAATCTAAACCCTAAACACTAAACCCTAAATCTGAAACTCCAAACTTTAAACGCTTAACCCTAAACCCTAAATACGAACTCAATACCCTAAACCGTCACACTAAACCCTAAACCATAAATCCTAAACACCAAACCCTAAATCCTAAACCCTAAACCCTAAATCGAAACTCTAAACCTTAAGTTGTAAACACTAAATCCTAAACTCTAAACTTTAAACCCTAAACCCTAAACCCTAAACCCTAAATCCTAAACTCTAAACTATAAACTCTAACTTTAAATCCTAAACGCTAAACCCTAAACCCTAAATCCTAAACAGTAAACAATACACCCTAAACCCTAAACCCTAAACCCTAAATCCTAACCCTAACCCTAAACCTTTAATCCAAAACCCTAAACCCTAAACCTTAAACTCTAACCCTAAACACTAACCCTAACCCTAAACCCTCAACCTTAAACACTTAACCCCTAACCCTAAACCCTAAACCCTAAACCCAAACCCTAAATCCTAAATCCCAACCACTAAAACCAAAACCCTAAACCCTAAACCCTATACCCTAAATGCCAAAGCCTAAACCCTTAACCCTAAACACTAAAACCTAAATCCTAAATTCCAAATCCAAACTCTAAACCCTAAACCTTATACCTTAAATCCGAAACTTTAAATCCTAAATACTAAACCCTAAATCCAAAACTCAAAACCCTAAACCTTAACCTAAACCTAAATCCTAAACCCTAAACCCTAAATCAATAATCTAAACCCTAAACACTAAGCCCTAAATCTGAAACTCTAAACTTTAAATGCTTAACCCTAAACTCTAAATACGGAATCAATACCCTAAACCCTCACACTAAACCCTAAACCCTAAATCCTAAACACCAAACCCTAAATCCAAACTCTAAACCTTAAGCTGTAAACCCTAAATCCTAAACTCTAAACTTTAAAACCTAAACCTTAAACCCTAAATCCTAAACTCTAAACTATAAACTCTAAACTTTAAATCCTAAACGCTAAACCCAAAACCCTAAATCATAAACAGTAAACAGTACACCCTAAAAACAAAACTCTGAACCCTAAACCCTAAATCCTGAACCCTAAACCCTAAACCTGAACCTAAACTATAAACCCTAAACCCTAAACTATAAACCCTAAACCTTAAACCCTAAATCCTAAACCATAAACCCTACACCCTAAACCCTAAACCCTAAATCCTTAACTCTAAACCCTAACCCCTAAACCCTAAACCCTAAACTCTAAACCCTAAACCCTAACACTAAACCCTAAACGTAAATAATAAACACCAAACCCTAAACCCTAAACCCTACACTATAAACCCTAAATCCAAACTCTAAACCCTAAACTGTAAACCCTAAATCCTACACTATGAACTTTAAATCGTAAACCTTAAACCCTAAATCCTAAAAAGTAAATAGTACACCCTACACCCAAAACTCAAAACCTTAAACCCTAAATAGTAAACCCTAAACCATAAACCCTCAACCCTAAATCCTGAACTCTAAACCCTAAACCTGAACCTAACTTATGAAACCCTAAACCCTAAATCCAAAACTACAAACCCTAAACCCTAAACCCAAAACAGTAAACCCTAAACCCTAAACTCTAAACCCTAAACCCTAAATCCTAAATTCAAACTCTAAACCCTAAATTGTAAACCCTAAATCCTAAACTCTAAACTTTAAATCCTAAACCCTAAATTGTAAACCCTAAATCCTAAACTCTAAACTTTAAATCCTAAACCCTAAATCCTAAATCCTGAACTCTAAACTGTAAATCCTAAATCATAAACTCTAAACTTTAAATCCTAAACCCTAAATCCTAAACCCTAAACCCTAATTACTAAATCCTAAATCCTAAACACTAACCTTAAAGCCTAAACCTAAACCCTAAACCCTAAACCATAAAACCTAAACACTAAACCCTAAACCCTAAATCCTAAACCCTAAACCCGAAATCCTCAACTCTAAATCCTAAACGCTAAATCCTAAACTACCCTAAACCCTAAACATTATACCCTAAATGCTAAACCCTAAACACTAAACCCTAAACGTTAAATTCCAAATCCAAACTCTAAACCCTAAACCTTATACGCAAAATCCTAGACTCTAAATCCTAAATCCTAAACCCTAAATCCAAAACTCAAAACCCTAAACCCTTACCCAAACCTAAATTCTCAACCCTAAACCCTAAATAAAAAATCTAAACCCTAAACACTAAACCCTAAATCTGAAACTCTAAACTTTAATTGCTTACCCCTAAACCCTAAATACGAACTCAATACCCTAAACCCTACCACTAAACCCTAAACCCTAAATCCTAAACACTAAACCCTAAAACCCTACACCCTTAACCCTAAATCCAAACTCTAAACCCTAAACTGTAAACCCTGAATCCTAAGCTCCAAATTTTAAATCCTACACCCTAAACCCAAAATCCTGAACTCTAAACTGTAAACCCTAAATCATAAACTCTAAACCCTAAACCTAAACCCTAAACCCTAAACCCTAAATTCTAAAATGTAAATAGTACACCATAAACCCAAAACCCTAAACTGTAAACCTTAAATAGTAAACCCTCAACCCTCAACCCTCAACCCTCAACCTTAAATCCTGAACTCTAAACCCTAAACTTGAACCTAAACTATAAACCCTAAACCCTAAATAATAAACCATAAACCCTAAACCCTAAACTTGAACCTAAACTATAAACCCTAAACCCTAAATAATAAACTATAAACCCTAAACCCTAAATCCTAAACCATAAACCCTATACCCTAAACCCTAAACCCTATATCCTTAACTCTAAACCCTAAACCCTAAACCCTAAATTCTAAACCATAAACTCTAAGCCCTAACACTAAACCCTAAAACCTATATCCTAAACACCAAATCCTAAACCCTAAACCCTACACTATAAACCTAAAACCGTAAATCCAAACTCTAAACCCTAAACTGTTAAGCCTAAATCCTAAAATCTGAACTTTAAATCCTAAACTCTAAACCTTAAACCCTAATCCTAAACACTAACCCTAAACCTAAACCCTCAACCCTAAACCTTAAACCCTAACCCTGAACCTAAACCCTAATCCTAAATCCCAAACATTAAACCCAAAACCCTAAACCCTTAAACCCTTAACCCTAAATCAAAACTCTAAACCCTATACCCTAACCCTAAACCCTAACCCTGAACACTAAACCCTAAAACCTAAACCCTAAACCAGAAACCCTAAACCCTAAATCCTAAATCCTTAATTCTAAACCCTAAACCCTAAACCATAGACCCTAAATGCTAAAACCTAAAGGCTAAACCCTAAACACTAAACCCTAAATCCTAAATTGCAAATCCAAACTCTAAACCCTAAACCCTATACCCATAATCCGAAATTTTAAATTCTAAATACTAAACCCTAAACCCTAACCTAAACCTAAATCCTAAACCCTAAACCCTAAATCAAAAATCTAAATCCTAAACACTAAACCCTAAATCTAAAACTCTAAACTTTAAACGCTTAACCCTAAACCCTAAATACGAACTCAATACCCTAAACCCTTGCACTAAATTCTAAACACCAAACCCTAAACCCTAAACCCTAAATCCAAACTCTAAACCTTAAGCTATAAACCCTAAATCCTAAACTCTAAATTTTAAATCCTAAACCCTAAACCCTAAATCCTAAACTATAAACTATAAACTATAAACTATAAACTCTAAACTTTAAATCCTAAACGCTAAACCCTAAACCCTTTATCCTAAACAGTAAACAGTACACCCTAAACCAAAAACCCTAAACCCTAAACCCTAAATAGTAAACCCTAAACCCTAAATCCTGAACTCTAAACCCTAAACCTACCGCACCCTCATTTCTAAAAAAATTTCTCTCTCTAAATTCTCTATCTAAGAAAAACGCTCCAGCAGCTGTCTCTAACGGCTAACTATTCATCAAAAATGCGCGTCGCCGGAATGGCGCGTGTGCCTCCGGTTGAGCCCTACTGGCCACCGGACCAACATCAGTTGGAGCGCCATGACAAGGGCAACAAACCCCAGTCATCCACGCACCATTATACATCCCATAGCTCCTCGAAATCGCAAGATGCAGATGCGGTCAACACAGCGTTTTCGGAGAAGGAGCTGGACGGAACTAGAAAATTTAATTCCCACGATGTTTATTTATTGAATATTGGAAAAGTGTTAATGCCCATGGAATCTACTAGTCCTGAGCTACAACATAGCAAAAAATCACTCGAGTCCACCGCTCCAATCGACAGCAATCATGAGGCGATTTCAGTGAGAATCGCGACTGAATCGCCCGAGATGCGCCGTCAAGTTCAAGCCACCTCCGGTCAAATTCGAGCTGATTCAACCACTGGGGATTACTCCCCTCATGATGGCATAACTCCAACAGAAATTTCAGTTCAAATGAATGGCGGAATCGCCGGTGGGGAGAAATCCGGTGATAATCGAACTCAGATCGACGGAGTTCATGAAAGTTTTGGAAATGGGAACTCTTTCCCTCCGTTAGAAATCCATCTCTCAGAGAATTCAAGCAATTTTGATGGAGAAAACACCACTAACAATCATCCTAATCGATCAAATGATTCTATGAAGAATGTTCAAGAAGGGACAAGTCGAAAAATGCATAACACTGAAGGGAGTAACTCAGTTCCAACCTTATCTGCAGAAATCAATATCCAACCAGCTGCAAATCATCAGTTAGGGGCAAGAAAACCAAGCGAGGAAGACAATGCAATGAAAGAAAATGGTTTGGATGAGCAGCAGGCCAATGAGCAAGACACAAGGATTCTTAATTCTGAAAGTTCATCTGATGAAGCTCACTCTTCTAATTTTTCATTTGGTATTAAAGGTAATTCCAATAACATAACTCCAAATCCAATTATGATAGCATCCAAGGAAGCTCTACTCCATTGAAGGACAAGGATGAAGCTTTAGAAACTCCAAGGAGGCCCATATCAAGATCTCAAAACAAGGAGTTCAATGATAAGCTCAATGGGCTTCAATCGCTGATCCAAAGGTGTCTTATTGGAGAAGAAGAGCCCAAGCCCAAGGGAGAGGAATTGTCCAACTGCTACAATTATTTGGTGGCCCAAATTCAAGCCCAAGATGAGGAATTTTAAGGTCCAATTTCGTGCAAATAAGGTCAAGAAGAGTCCAAGAATCAGCCACAACAAGAGTTGCTTTCTGCACAAGTTTTGAGAGAAGACTAGTCAAACTTTCCAAGATTGTCAAGATTCTTTCCTAGTTGGGATTTACCTTATTTCTTTATTTATATATAGGTTATTAATATTTTCCTTAGTCTATATAT